>JAOVYW010000903.1:0-35047 GCA_025775045.1 Hiodon tergisus | reverse complement strand
TCAGCAGATTCATTTCTCGCCTATGAAAACCTCCTAAAAAAAGCACAAAATGACTTGTGGTACCAACTCAAAAAATGTCAGGTCGCTTGTCAGGCAGAGAAACTCAAACCTGTTAAAACTGGGGCTTTTATTATCCAAGCATCTCCTGAAAATAACAGGTTTCAAAATGTTTTCATCCAAGGTATATATGTATTCAGTTATAGTGTATTGTATGTATGTTCACAGAGCAGGCAACCGTGGTGAAGGTGGGTGAAGCGAGTAAAGGGGCGCACGCCTGAGCGCAGATTGAGCCCCAAGAGCTGGAGTTCACCAGTTTGAATCCAGCTCATGGAATCCTCTCATAGTTATGACCCTCAAAGTTGGAACATCAAGGTTTTTGCTAGTTCTGCATTGTGCAAGATGGCCCTGATAAACTGTCAAAGTAGCGTTGAGTGACCATACTATAATTGAACCAGGTGTTCCTCACCAGCATAGCGTAAGGATAAAAGGCTGGTCAGAGCTAATTCCGCAATCACACGTTTACACTAAGGAAGTTGTTGTTACGAGCGTGGGTGAGGTGTTAAATTAATAAAGCTTGAGTATCCTCCCACCTTAGATGTTTGTCTCACAAGCAAAGTACAATGTGTGCAGGCAGCTGGCTTCTGCATTGAAATAGTCACAAGCAATTTGTTGCAAAGCAAGCACTCTGGGCTGCCAGGGGTAGATTAATTAGGCTCATGTTTGGATTAGTTCTGCTGGATAGTTTCATTAGCAAAACTAGGTGATGAAAAATGTAGATGTAACCACAAAGGACAAGAGGGGGTGATTGTGGAGGCAGCCCGGTCGGTCATCCCTCACAGACCCTGAAACTGAAGCAAAGCCCGAAACCATCGAACGGACCCTCAGTCACAATGTCGGCAGCGGGTGAGGTTCGACAGTGACGAATGGGAGGCGACAGCTATGACCGCGGTTGCATTCCGCAGAGATCGTCTCGGCTGTTGCAAGTCTCCAAGACGTTTCCCATTAACAACTCCTGAGGTGCGGATCCAAAGCTTTTTCCAATGAATTCCCGCAAACATTGTTTGCCCCATCGCGGTACATATTAAACTTGCGTGGAAATACCACACGTTTGTTTCATTTAGGGTGGTCGGAAGGGGATTTGCAACAAGTTACAAGAAAATCAAGGCCCTATACTGAGAAGTGTAATTGTACGAGTATTGTATGAGAAAAATGTATGAATTATTACTAGTCCTTAGCAAACATCTAAATTAAATTCATCATTCATAAAGATTAGGCAGGGTCTTTAAATTTGGACTGTACATTTGATAGGATGGGCAGGGCTAACTCTTGATCGACAATTCGCCAGTTGTTTTTGTTATACACTAACATGCTGTCAAATTTCTAGGATTTTTAAGGCCTTTTAAGGATTTGTGGGTTTTTTCTCCCCAGAAACGTAAACAAACTTATATATAAATATATATAATCTGCCTTACAGCTGGTGGAGTGGCATCAGAATAGTCAAACAAGGGGACCGACTATCTCATTGGCCTGCCCGCCTCCACCGTGGGACATTAGCAATAAAGCAAAAACTGTTACTAATTTGGTCTACAGCCGTGAATGTGGCCCACACACCCTCAAAAGATAGAGAAAATTACTTATGATATATATGCTTATACAAGAAGAAGATCCATTTAGGAAGTAAATCTATTGAAAATTGTAGGAGACAAAGCTAAGCAGTTTTGTGCCGAGGAAACCCGTTCAGTCGTTTAACGTTAGCATCTCAGCTGCACGGCGACCAACAGAATCTCATTTAAAAGTTTCTATCAGGCTGGCTAGGTATCAGGTTTTGCTTCAATGGTCGCTTCAGTTGGCCTCCCCTGGTGCACATGGAAAAGGTCAACTTTCGAAATGGTAAAGTTCACGTCTTCTCTTCACGCCACTGTGCTCATTCAAAAAATGAGTCGCTCCCCTGTTGGTCATAGAATTGGGTAATTTCTTAAAACGGTGTGAAGCCTGCATGTTAAAGAAAAGTGTATCTGGATATAATAATACAGACTCTTTGATTCTCTTAGGGGAGGAGTCCAGCATTTCCATTGGTATGGTTCTGAAACAGAGTGCCGTACAGGGTTTGCAATGCAATCCCTGATGCCATCCCTATTGCCTCTGACACTGCTGCACATCAACATGGAACACAGATGAAATTCACCAGACTTCCATTCAAAACTTTAATGATAATGATTACAGAACAGCAGAATGTTATTTGATTGAGCCGTAATTTTGCCATTCAGAACCGATTCCAATAAGTGGAATAATGTGTGCATGCTGAAGAAGCCTGGACAAAAATTGAGTAAAGTGTTGGAAATTGGCCAGACCGCACCGATTCTTTTGTTTTCTGAAAATGCGACATTATTCCGATTTACTGAAGCCAGCGCTTCTTTGCTTTTTTGCAATGACTTTAATAAAATATATGGCTTTATTTTTTACACGAAATTACACTTTTTCATCATATTTGTTTAAGCAGGAACAAACGTAGACCATAGACACATATTTAATTCACTGGAAGAACATTTATGTATGTAATTTCATTAACTGCGAATGAAAACATATCTAAGTTTGAGGAAGTATTTTGGGTGTTTTATCAGCAAAACATTTTTATTTATTATTGTTTTCATAAATGGTACTTATTGCCTGTATAATAAATTCGGGCAACTGGTATCTTTTTGTAACACCCAGTGTGTGTTTCCTTGGACCAAACTGGATTTGTACGCGTGAATCGCCGCTAATTTGTAATCATTGCTAAAAACGCTAGGGAAATCGCGTGGTTTGTATGAGGGCCTTTGTGGATCTGCATCTGCTTCTATGTTTTGTCAGACATCTTATTACACAGGTAATATCCAGTAAAACAGGAGCCATTTATCCAGATGATGATGAGCGTTACGTTTGCCAGTAATGTATCACAGGCAAAGCTTAGTGACACAATGGGGTTAATCTCCCAGCTCACTCCCTGGTGGTTTCCTGTCCAGGGTTGTGACAGCGTACAATGGCCCTGTCTTTTATTTGTCTTCCTGGATGCCCTTCACTGTTTTATTAAAGGTTTTTTTTTTTTTTTTTTGGTTCTGTCCTGCTGTGTCTCCATGACAATCTCTTTACAGTGATTATAGCATGATGTATACTGCTCTGAAATATAGCCCCCCACCCCTCTCATTTAGTGGCAGATCCCAGTAAATCCCATGATTTCATATGTGCTCTATCATTTTTTGTATCTATTTTTGGTTGAAGATAAATTAAGTCTGAGTGAGTATAACGCCTAAATGTGCCATAGTCCTTCTAATAATTATCCATTTTTTTTCAGATGCTGCTGACAATGCTTTATTGGCTGCTGATTTTGTTTTCCTCAAGTCTTTCCTCCTCTTCTCTCTGTCATGGGAGAGATAAACTGGGGCTAATCCAAGAAGGGGTATCATCTCCAGTGTACTCCTGGCAGCAAGACCTAGTAATGAACCACCTGTAACGCACTGCTGGCTATCCCTCCAACCTTGCGTGGGTCGCTGGTCCTGCAAGGAAGGGGCGCGCCTCTGCGGTTCAGGCTCAGTCTGGATAAAGGCCTCCGCCCTAGCCTCTTCTAGGGCTCTGGAGGTTCCTCTTATCCATGACCCTGGAGGATCTTCGGATATTTTTGCCTGATTAACATATTGTTTGGCTTTGAAACCCCTGGTAATGATGTTGTTATTCATTTAGACGGCTCAGTTACACATCGATATTTGTATAGCTTATGTTGTTATTCAATGTCGTGACTTCCAGTGACATCTGAAAACATCTCCTTTTCACCCTCCTTTTTTGGGGATTTTAAACCTTGAAACATTTGCATGAAGGATAAAACTTCTGTTCTTTTCATTTGTTTTTACTTAGAAGCTTTTAATTCCAATGCAGGGTCGTGGAATGCTGAAGCAACCCAACCTGGAAGATACAGGAAGTGAAACAGACCCTCACTCTGTGCCAATTTTGTAGCTGCAAAACCACTTAACTGGACAGTTGGAGGAAACTGGATCACCTGGAGGAAGATGGAGAGAACGCACAGACAGTAATCTCCACACAGACAGTGGTTTGTGATTTGAACCCAGGACGGTGACACTGAGCTACTGTGGCCGTTCTTAAAAATTACCTTAAATAGTTAACAGTGTATCCATTGATACAGGTGGATATTAACTGAAACAATTCAAGTAAGTATAACAGCATCCTACCTGCTACATTGATAAGTAAACTATTGCATGGTGGCATTTGATCTCTATAAGTGAGTTATTTGCTGCTGATTATGTGTGAATGTCAAGTAAACATCTTCTATCAACAATAGTGGGCGTAAATCGGTTAAATAGCTGCTAAATCACGGGGAACAGCAGAAAACTAACATCCGTGTTTCGTCTTTTTTTTATTTGGACTGAGTCCAGAAGCTTTCAATGTTTGTGTTGAAATGCTGCTGAACCTAATTATGGAACAACATTATTCTAACTCAGCCAACTCACAATGAGAAGCATTATGAAACTACCGGTAAACAAGCTCAGAAATATGAAATTCCTGTGATGTTTGATTGCACATAATGGAATTTGTGTCTTCAAATTCTCCCGGCTTTGTGTGCTGGAGAATAAAAGAAACTGAAGTCAAACCTGAGCCCGAGCCTTAAGTCAATAAAGAAGCTGTTGATTCAGATGAAGTATAGCCAATAATTGCCACTGTTCGCAATGAAAAATCTGCATATCATATAGTGCCAAAATATGAACAGTGCAGACGTGTTGAATGTATTGGTGAAGATTATTGTATTTTTCAGAATGCATCTGAGCATTTATGTTGTTCTTCTTGTTATTTTACTCTGGAAATCGCAAGAGAGTACCCAAAGATTTTCGTAGGCATGATGGGGAGTGGAATAGGGAAAGGTGATCGAAAGAGACCTGCTTGTTTTAACTTTTGCCGGTGCTAATCTTCAGAAGCTTTGCTGGGTTTTGCTGCACAATGTCGTGGTGGCAGGCCCGGTTCAGTTTGGGTCTATTGCTCTCCTTCCCCACATCACGCAATGGCACATGTCTGCACACGGGATGCGTCAGCGAGGTTTGGCTGCGGGGGGTCTTTACCCAGAAGGATCTGGGAGGGCTGCCAGCAGCTCAGTGCCGTAGCTTTTAAACGGAAACTGACATCGACCTTTCTCTGAACCCCAGCTGCCATGGCGGCCGTTGTCCGGATTGATACCACCAGGGGTTGCGCAAAAGGGTGCCGCCACATCATGGTTCTCCAGATTAATGAGCTCCAGGCTACAAAAAGGCCTTGCCGTGCATGGGGTAGAGAAGGGGGAAGTTTAATTCGACATCGTTGTTTTGGAGTTATCAGTAACCTGTAACCTGGTGTGAATTCTCTACACAATCATGGCTGGATGTTTGCAGCCATCATAGAACAACTGGCAAATCAAGCACCCAAACCCACTCAGGCTCATCAAGTGGTGGAACTGAATGACAGTTACCTTCAGAGCAGGACGGCCAGTGCCATGGGGCTTTTCCAGTAAAAAATTACTCTGGACACAGCACATACACATGCCGCTGTCTTGCCACCGATTACAAAGGCCATAGAGCCTTTTCACCTACAGCATCTGGCAAATAGGGGTTAAATAAATAAAATTCGATCGTAGAGCGACTCGTTTTTCAATGGGCAGTGCGATGGTTCATGAGAGAAAAGCCTGGAATAAATGAGATACATTTATTTAGCCTGGAACTGGGGGGTGACTAGCGTACTTTAATCTAGTTTGAGAAGCATGATTCGAAAGAGGGGGGAAAAGTCAATTAAGGAATTTGTCTGAGCGTTTTAATCGGAAACAATACAAATTATCAAAACAATGATGCCGTTTAGCGGAATGAATCGTTTGTCAGAGAGAAGCCATTTGAAGCTACACAACATTTAGGGTGCTTTTGTTTTGTGCTTGCGTGTACCATGGGTCTTAGAAGTTTTGTGCTATCATGCATAATTTTCTCGTTAAGGTTCTTAACAAGCACGTAACTAACTGGGTGTAAAATATCCAGTCCTATTTTGGAAATACTTTAAAAATTTGAAAGAGAAAAACAATTCATTTAACAGTTTTTTTGATGTTGTTAGGATGTTGGACGCAGGACAAAAATGAATCTGTGTGGATCAAAGTGACTTCAGATGTAATACGTTATTTTGTGATAAGTCAAACACACAGCAAACATATTTATTCATTCTACAGATAGGCACTGGAATGCAGTGATCATAGCTAATGAACGTAGCGCTTGACAGGGGTCCTCTTAAAGAAGCCCTCTGACTCCAGCTTTTTTTTCTCTGTTTCCCTCATCAATCTATGATCCATAGTGAAGCCATCCAATTTTATCTTTCCCATCACATCTCCCCCCTCATGGTCTAGCGAGCAGAGCTGGGTGACTTCTCAGCATACTTTATTAGTTGTTATCCCCCTGTATCTTATCCCCTTTGTTTCAGTATCACTATTCTGTATTAGTTTCCTTTAGTGTGCTTTGCTGAGGTAACTGTGAGGATAACAAACACTGATAAATCAGGGCAACAGTGATTTCATTTGCAGCTGCATTTTATTGTTTAAAAATGAATGTTTATCAAGACAAAGATACTTGGAAACCGGTGGCTATTCCTCTGGTTGTGTCATTCTTTTGAGTTCCAAGCTACGGAAGTGAAATTCTACATACTATCATGAATACTAAATCCCACAGCGTGATTATGAGAACACAAAAAAATACCAAAATCTGGATTTAAATATACGTCTGTCCTTGCGTCACTACGTGGGTTGGATAGGATATTCATGATCACACCCAACCTTAAATGTCAGCAAATCTGGCCTTAACAAGCGTAAAGCTCCACTTATTGATTTGTGCTGAGACCTTCATTTAGGGTTTGAATATCTCTCAGCTTGCACCATGGGGTTCAAATAATTCCCTAAGGCCTAAATGACGCACCAGCATCCTTCATGCTTTCATGTCACAAATGACACAATCTTTTCAATTGAATTTCACTTCTATGTGAGACCCATAAACCGTGCTAGATACGTTCTGTTACTCTAACTGGTGTAATGAAATGCCAAATCTGAGAGCTCTCCTCATTGAATTTACTCTGGCTTCCCAGGTCAAAAACAATGGTGATCATCGCTCTATTTTCATTAACAGTAGGGACATATTAAGGACATTTTTCAAGCAAGCCACGATTCAAGGAAAGACTGCAAAGCACCTTCACACTATCAAGAATCCTGGGTTAAATCCCTGTTTCAGTTCTCTGCGCAAGTCACAAAGATGCGTGATGGGAGATCACTTGGTTTTTCTCTACTTTTGAGACCTTGGCAGCTCCTTCTCTTGTTTCAAAGCTCGTGCTTCCAGTGAAATGCAAACCCATAAGTGATTGAGCCGTACTGGAATGCATTATGATTTACCACTTATTTACAGCGCACATTACCAATTTATTCATCTTCAAAAAATATAAACTCTTATTGAATTTGCTCTGGTTAGATGTAGCTCTTTATTATGACAACTAGACTTTCAATACATGTGCCAAAAATCCCCTGCAGACTTATTCTTATGCTTTGTCTTCCCACCTGCATCAGCCGCTGTGCTTTGACAGTGGCAGATTATTTGCCAGTCAGTTTCAAAGTTTAATTGTAAATTATGAACCATCAATCTACTTCTCATCACACTTGACCTCGCCAGCAATGCAGCCTTTATCAAGCACAAGACTGAAATTATTAAAATGTGGGCTCGATTTATGGACTAATTAGCGTTTGGGTGTTAACCTGTGCATGCTTCTGTATTGCATGGGGGCTTAAAAATTCAAATTTCTAAAAATTCAAATTTAATGGTGCATATTTTGTGAGAAATTGGAAGCAGTCCAATCCACGTTCCTGGGAATTACTGAATCAAGTATACAGCTGTGATGGAAAGAAAAGGCCTTAAAAAAATACTCCTGAAACTCCTGCAAATCACGTTTCTTAGCAATGATGCTCAAACTGCCTGCTGGGTTTGAATCTTCCCGAACCCACGAGCTGCCACGCCTCAGAATACAGATTAGGCTGAAGAGCACTGAGGCGGGAACACAGACAGCGCCCCTTGAATAATTTCGGTTTATTCCCGTTCGGGTCTTAACTTTGCTGAAGGGGCCACATCTCTGAGCGGCACTTCCCAGCACCATTAAACGGATTCAACTAGGCTGTTTTAGCATGTGGCAACACACATCCGGTCAGGAGACTACTTAGCCTTGGGAGGATCATTTACCTTAATGCTGGGTTGGCCAAACAAGGCAAGCGCTGAATTCACAAACAGATTGCAAAACATTGTAAATGTTGTAAACGCACTGCTCACTCTTTGGCTGTGATTGAAATTGGGTTTGAAAATTGACCTGCTTTCAATAAAGCCTTACATATCCAATGTGCATAACTACCTGCAACTGCTTTGCCTAATGACACGCTGCTAATGCACAAAACAGAATGGCAAAATCAGCACTGCAGAATTCCTATCTCCAGGAGGTGACAAGTCCTCGATCTGACTCTTTTTCAGGAGGTCAGACGCCTGCTGGCAGAGAGCTGGTAATACTTTGGAAAGATTAAATCTCCGGGGAAATGGATGACGCTATCTGCTATCTTCGTTCAAGATGGGACTGCATCACAACCTGGTACAAAACAGGAGTCCTATTTGTAAATCATATTTACTCTCAAGCATACACATACAAGCGTGCGTGTATGCAAGCAAGCGTGACTGAGATAGTTCCGGTTGTACATTTCCACTCAAACCCTTAATCGCCAAATTGGATCCATTATTATGCTAAATTTCAGCAAAAAAACGATTGCTGCTTGTGCTTGGTGTTTCACTACAGAGAGACACTGGAAATCTGTCAGATCACGACACTCTGGGAACAGGGTCGTCAACCCCTGATTTGAACAATAAACCTGTTGTCTCAAGAGTGAATAATATAAAATAACAACGGTACTACCAGGGAGAGGTACAGAATAATAACAGAAACAGGATGATACGTGAAGTCCGTGGAAATTTCTCTGTAAAACCACTAATCTTTCTCAACCAGGCTGGTTTAGCCTCCATTGCCAACCTCAAGGAAGAAGGTACATGTCTTCTCTTTAGCCATAATTGCCATATTGCCATACAATTAAGATCCAGTTATCAGGAAATAAATAAATTCAACAATCCAGTTTCCAGGGGTCAGCAACCTGGTGCAACACGAGCCTACTGAGTTTTAAGGTCTCTGTAATTACTGAAATGGTGAGCGCCTGGGGGACTCGGTCATCTGCATAAATTTTGCATAATTTATCCAAGGGTTTGAGTGGAACATAAACCAGAACTAGCCCTGGCAGTTACTGAAACCAAGTATAGGGATGGAATCGCTTGTCATGCCTAACACTGTCATTTAAAAGTTCTTCTGGTGCTGAAGCACATTTAAAGTATTTGAAAAAAACAAAACTGGACCTCGCTACTGGACCTCGTTTTAGCAATCTCCATAATTTGGAAGTCTTTATTTCAACTGGGAACTGTTTCCTTGGTTTCATTAGGCTGGCCATTTTTGCTCCTATAAATCCATTTAACCTCCATTGAACTCAATTTGGCCATCTGGGAGCCAATGGAAGCCTACAACTTGTCCGTCTGCCGAGCTTTAAGTAAGGACGAGGGGATTTCGGCGTCCTCACCCACCGAGGACCAGCCGGAAAATGCAAAGAAATTGTGAGAACAGAGATCAAATACAAAGTCGGCAATAAACTCAGTGAGACACATTGAAATCATTGGGACAACGTCAAATTGAAATCTGTGAAATGGCACTGTAAGTTGCCCTGGCAAATGTAGGGACTTACAGCTGAAGTGGGCTGTGACAGAAGATTTCGATTGTCTTTTGATTAATTTGGATCAAGACCAGCATTTCAATTCAAAAGGCTCCCAGAAGCACAAGGAATAAACATGCACTCTTCTTCAAGTCACTGATTAATTTAACGATAATTATAATTTATTTATTTGTATTTTACAAGTGGTCTCAAAATCCAATTAAAGTTGGTGCTGGAGCAAACTGGCGCTGGAGCAATTTTTCTTTGTCTTCAGCAAAATGTCAATCTTTATAGAAGAAGGTGAGAAAATTAAAAAATGAAAAAATAAAACAATTATGGTAATTTGTAATTTGGTCATGGACAAATCAATAGTGGCTAATATATTCTTCTCAATAGGAGCAGAAGAATCGATAGGTCTACACGTGTCCTAATAAGGGGCGATATTATACACTTGCTGAATCAAGTTGAGAAGAAAAATCCATTATTGCTTCAGATACAATGTAATTATGGTTAGATTGTGGCAAATTTATGTAATGACTTTCAAAATTTCTCTTTAATTTAAAGCACCCATTAATCAAATGCATTTAATTGGGTTGCAGGGTGACTTTTGGACTCATCAGATTCATTCTGGTTATGCCATTTAATGCTTGCTTTGTCTAATTAAAATGGCATTTTAATGAAAGGGGAAAAAATTTGTTTTTGTTTTTTAAATAATAACTCCAGTTTAGACTTTTAGGGCAGAGTAAAACAGGCTCTTTGAAAGTTTTCAGTTGGTTTTTGTACTAATTTTAGAGATGATTTAGAGAGTTTGATAATTGATTGGTCAATTTATTGGTTGTGCATTGAACCATTTTCATGACAGCATGACATACAAGTACACACAGAAGGAGAGATTATGATTCTGTCTGTATGAAAGTGCTGACTATCTGAAAATTACCATTTAGACTCACATAAGAGCTGTCAGGCTGGCATTAACCAGTTGTTATTGGAAAGAAAACAGATTCGTTGTTCCGATATAGAATCCAACATTTGGTTGAATATAGCTTGTGTGCAGCTTCTACCAAAGCCCAGAAATGTATATAATATACCGTAAACCTATCCATCATGCGTTTCTTTGAATGTAAATCACAGATGTTGTTTTGAAGTTTATTGGAGACAGATTACAAAAACGGATAACTTAACAATATGGTGCCGCAAACATTGACAGCATCACTGGCAGTGTTTACAATCCGTTACTCTAAATTTTCAAAGTACATTAATCAAAGTTTAGTTAAAAGTTAACAGTGCTTATACTGATTGGTATAGGTATTTACCCAGACTCTATCCAGCTATTGATTGTTTGTTTTACCGCTACAATTGTTCCAGATTAATGGAAATCTCTATCACTAACGAGAATTCGCATCCAGTGCTTCAAGTAAAGACCTCTAGTGTTTCAGGTTTTCAAAAAAAAGTCACCGAGGACTGAGATTTCACTGCCCTGGCCAGAAGCTTGATATAGAGTGGAGGGTGAAATGATGGGTGACGTACTGTAAAACCATATAAGGAACATGACTTATCCAATAAAATCTGCTGACATTAATCAAATTAGTATTATCAGCAGCAGGACAGGGGGTCCCCAGGACCGAGGTTGAGAACCACTGTGCTGGAGGATGGCTACTGTCAAACACTGAAACATTTATATCAGAACAAGCAATCAATCAATCCAACTTAACTTGTTCTAGCACATTTTTACAAATAGAATTTGTCACGAAGCGCTGAACAGACTGCATTTTTCCAGAGGGAATCAAAAAAACAGAGAGAGAGAAAAAAATGAGAAAATTATTTGAAAGTGGGCAAGTAACACGTTGGCAGCTCTATGGATAACCAGTGAAGTGATGCTAAGACTGGTGTGATGTGGACATATTTGTTTGCTTTGGCTGAGATCCTAGCGTCAGCTGGGTTTGATCGCAGACTCTGCGCTGTCTGAGAAAAGAGCATTACAGCAGTCTACCGCTGCAGGGTTCAACATTAACCGTGTCTGATTTTATTGCATTTGTTTGAGTTTACATCAGCAAAGCCAAACACAATGCGAAAACCCTCCATTCTCAGACTGGGCACGCCCTCGAATGCTACACACATTCACATGATATATTAATCACGCTTGATCATCATAATCAAAGTAGCTTAGTTAGTGTATAGTACATGCCATCTAAGCTTCCAGTAGATGGGCTCACATTACCTGAGGCACGTTACAGGGGCTTGAAACCGTTCTGTTGAGGTTGACCACCACACTACACTTGGTGTAGGCGTGCCATGAGAGGATTTTGAGTTAGTGGAGGGCTAGCTTCATACCGTGGAGCTAAAGGACCTTAGTCAGCAGATAGCAGGGGTAGCACTGACAGGTATATTTGCAGACATTAAAAAACTGAATCAATAAATCAAGAGCTTAATAACTAATTTTACATCTGAACATGCCGGTAACGATCCGCTGTAACAGAAATGAGTCGAGGCAGCGGGAGTGGCCGGCTGCCAGTGTCATGATCAAGTCCCTTCTCCACAGCACAGCCTGTGAATGTGTGACCCTATGTGGAAAGAGCGGTTCAAAACCTCCCAATGGTGGTGGAGAAAATGCCGGCGCTCCCTCTCAGCACAGCTGTCTGTGAACAGGGCTTCAGCTCAACGAAGACTGATTGTATAAGCAACCTTTCAACTGAAATGCTCACCATGTAGCTTTTTATAATTATCAGGGGCCTTGCTGTGAGGCTTCAGTCCTCAGAGTGTTGTGAATAGATGGCTCAACTCTGGGGAGAGGGCGTGGACAGAAAGCCCAGTCCATTTAGTAGACTGTTGAGCATTGTCAACGCATCTCTATGTGAAGAGGCCAGAACATCTATAATAAAGCTACAAAAATGATGTCACTGGCAAGTAGAGCTGTGTAACATCTGCTTGCATGAGGAAATTAGTCCTGTGTTAACTTACGATATCACCTAGCGGTAACATTTATAGGTCGAATAGTAAGGGGCTTAAGACTGAACCCTGTGGGACACCATACCTAACTTCTGTTAAATCTGAAAGTCATCCGTTTGGTATGACCTAAAGCAGGAGAGAACACTTCCTCTAATACCAACATCCCTTCCGGGCCTATTCAAAAGTATTCTGTAGTCAAATATGTCAAAAGCAGCATTATGGGCAGTAAGCACTGGTGAGGACAAAAAGCAGTTAAAATTCAATTTTATTCCAATTATGTGAAACTGGGGTAGTTAACGCAGACAAGACTGTTTAAAATAAATACTAAATAAAAAATAAAACACAAGGGGTGCATCGGGCTCACCAGTGAATGTAGCAAGCAAACTTAATTTGACAAAAAAAAATTCAACTACATTTCTTTTACTCCGCAAATTAACAGGCAATTAGCATAAACTGATATCAGTAGACAACTAAAAGCACTTAATTACCTACTCTCTCAAATCATTCAGCCAATTATATTCAATTGACAGCAGAGTCTGTATAAAACAAAATAGTTATACAAATTAAACACGTTTTTAGGAATCAAAACATTTTAAAAGTATATTTACAGAATCATGTTCACATAAACGCATAGGAAGAACTGACGTCTCACGTAATTACAAATAACTCATTAATGTCAGGACAGATAATGAAGATCTGAATAATGTTACAAAGTCACCTTATTTATGTTGGATTACGTGTCATTTGTTTCTTTGATTTAGCCCCAGCTGCATGACAATAGTAACTCTTAAGTAATTCTGTCAAGGTCCCTCTAATTAATGAACAGGAGCACCTGCAGCACTCGACCATTTTGCATAATAATTCATCCAATTTGCTAATTATCTTTCTGACTCCTGGTTTACAAAATTGATATTTGGGTTCACCGTCGTCTGTCAAATATCGAGTCTCTCTGCATCGATAAAATCCAAATAATTTCAAAGACAAAAAGTACGTAACTTCCTCTATGCCTGCAAAACCAGGAAACCTTTGTCACGTAATCACATAATAAACACGATTTTTAAAAAATTATTATTATCAGAAATGGCAATCACAATGTCTTGCTTCTTCAGGTTTTGAACAAATGAATAGTAATTTATCATGCGGTCAGCACCCCAGTCGCATCCCTGATTTCCAGAGTTTTTTTTATTTCATTTTTCTTAATTCTTCCTCCTCCAGTTTCCATTTTTTAGCTCCCAAATGCAATGGGCCATTTTGGATTTATGATACTGCTCCCACAGACATTTCCATTATTTTGCGCTTATCTTTGCAGTGTCAGCTGCCTTGGGAGCCAAAGGTGCTTTTCTTTGTCTTTTTTTTTTTTAAAACACTGGTCACACATATTTGCATAGGTAAATCCGCAATAACACAACAGGCTGAGCTCTGCGAGCTGGAACCCGCAGGTTTGAATTTAAGCTCGTGTCATTTGCTGAATGGGACAGAGGGAGGAGACCGCTCGTACCTCCTCACCCTCCCCATGGGGTGGCAAGATTCGCAGTGCCACAAAAGGTTCCACGTTGGGGATTAAAGACAATATATAAATATACTATACAAATTTATGTACATTTAAAAAGTTTAAATCCTATATTAATCCTATGTATCTTCTCCTTTAGCACAGGAGACATGGGTCCTGTTGTGTTAGGAAATAGCCCCCAGAAGCTGACTCACCACAGCATAATAAAAACTGTATGGTACAGCCAATTATAAATGTCGTGCCGCAAGACATATTTTATTCAGTTTGGTTAGTTAATTTTACACAGAGGATTTACCTCTGAAGTTATTAATCAAACATTGCATGAAAAAAAAATGTAAACATTGTAGTATAAAATTACAGGATTTAAATGAAAACTTTGTAGTAGACTACCCTTCCTTGTTATAAATTGTGATTTCGGTCATGTGATTTCGTCTATTTGAAAAGTGAGAATGAGGAAGGATTACTGGCCTCGGGCAAAGATATTGGCTTTAAACAGTTTAAACTATTTTAACATGTTAATGTTCTCCCCAAAGCCTCCCTCCAAGCATATCATGTCTTTAGGCTTCCTATCCTGAAAGCCTGCTTTCCCCAAGAGACGTGTGAGGGTTTTCAGGAGAGCTGTTTAAAGGCTCAAATTATAATTTTAGGAGTCTTAAAGCATAATTGAGGGAGTATAGACGATATTACAGAGAAAATCCCCCCAGCTAGGTGTTTACACTTTGACAGATCCGATGTTGCCTTACACACTCAGACCTCTTTCAGGCATTACCAGTTAATGTAATAATCTTTAGACAAGATTATATAAACCAACATAAGAATGTACGTAACGCTATTTATGATTCGTACTTTAACAAATGTACAGTATTTTTAGTTAATTTTTTTGGTAATGGAAAGTACATTTTAAAAATAAATGGATATCCTCAACAGAACTATTCAGAAGTGAAAAAAAAAATTTTCAATTCAAAAGAAGCAAACCAAGCGTCCTACGCCCCAGAGTCTGCATTTAAAGAGCCCCCCATATTTATAAATTTTTTTGTTAATCTTCAGTCAACTGATTATTACTTCTTTTTTTTTAATCATTAAAAATAAGTGTTGAATTCAGTCGAATTTATAAACAAACAGACTTTATTATTAGAATACATTTTCTGCTCCAGAATACCACATAATTATTTTTTCTATGTATACCTTTAAGCTACTTTTTTACTTTCTCCAAGGTAAACTTACATTGGCTTTTGAGAGCATGTTATCAACTGATACTTGACAGTGCGGCAGAGAATTTAATTTTGGTATGACATTCATGGGCGCCCCCCCCCCCCACCCTCGATTGCCCACAGCCAGACGTTTGTTTCCATATCAGCTGCTTGCTACTCAAAACTCATTTCCCTGCAGTTTAATTATCTACATTCAGAATGTTGAGAAATGCTCTTAAGCAGGGTCTCCCGAGTCCTCTTGCAATATGTAAACAAACTGCACAACCTGTTTTGTTTTACACCGTTTGCAACGTCCCAATCGGAGCTGTACAAATAAACACTGTCTGACCAGCTCTCTCCGATGGAGGTCTAAAAGGCTGAAACGCCAATTAGATGTTCTTCTATGAGAATTACAAAAACGTAGTGTGAGCAGACCGCGTTTATTCCGTGCGGCACTGCTTTCGGGACCACTTCCGGGAATTCGAGAGAACAGAGGGGATGAGGGTCCCTATCTGCTGATTCCATTACGATTTCATGCGCGTACTCAGTCCTGTGAGCCTGTATGGAAATCTGCAGGCCTTTCTGCGGGCTGAGAAAATATCACTGTGCTGAAGCCAGGGGTCGACATGAAGCTTCTGAGCAAACACAAAATTTCTTCTGGGAAGATTTTTCAAATCATGATCAAACTCATCCAGCGGCAAACGTTGTTGGTTCTGCACATTCAGAAAACATGGCCTATGAACACAGAACAGCTCGGTAACTGTCACTATGAGGGTACAGACAATTTATATTAGCCGTAGTAGTTTTGGTGGGTAATGTGACTCAGGGAGGTTAACTGAAATAATACACTTAGCAATACATCTTTTTAAGTGGGAAAATGGTGCTGCACTATTTATATTATATTTTGCATATAAATTAACATATTAATGCTTTTACAGTTACAGTTTACAGTTAGAGTTACAGCTTTGCTGGTACCAGTCTGACGGACACACTGCCATTTATAAATCTTCCCAAGGAACCCTTAATAACATTAGAACTGATCCAAGCCTTTCTAAGATTTTTACACGCACATTCTAAACTCTTGTGTAACCCTAAACAAAGCCTGCTTGCTTGGTCGTGGAATGTTACCAGTTACAGATTCTGAGTCACATTGCGCTACATGCATTTATACAGCTCACATATAGCATTTCATATTTAAAAATTCCCCCTGAAAAGCACTGATCAGGATCGCAAACTTAAAAAATTAAGCTCAGCTCAATGCTATTTCTATATATTACCACTGGTAGCTTTCCGTATGACCTACCCATTTCTTTGTTTATAGCACGGGGTGTGCTAGTTTAGAGTGCAGATATAAATATCCTATTCACTGTCATCAGGAATGCAATTAGTTTTCAGTATTGACTATTCCCTGTGGTGACTGCATAAGCCACCAATCCATTCATTGCCTTGGAATAGGATGCCACACTGTTGCATTTAATCAAACGGCTTTATTTAGTGCAGTGAAAGCTCAAGGGGAAATATAATCTTTATTAATAGAACAATGATTATATATATATATTCAATAATTTGTATTGCAACAACCCAGTCTGTAACAACCCTGCCGCACCGCGGTAGAGACATTTGTGCCCAATGGGACTTCCTTTCTGTTATTATAGGTTGTGTACAGCTGGGAGACACTGCGTGTTTTTGGGGGTGGTAGGTGTAATTTGATTGGTGTGGGGGGGGGGGGGCATGGGGGTAAGGCTGGAGAAAAACCTGAGCGATAGAAGACAGCAAATTGAGGCGAGTGTTTTTGTCGGTGTGGCTGAAAACCGAGAGGGTGTTCGGAGAGAGCAATCAACAACTCCGTGCTTTGTGCCTGGCCATTATTTCATAAATAACTGGATAGGAAAGAGGAAACTTTACGGTTACAGTACGGCAGGGTTAGGGTTAAGGTGATTACCGTATTATTTACTTTTAAAATCCTAACATTTTTGGACAAAAGAATCTCATGAAACGAGACCTAAATCATAGAAACGCACCACTGATTTTTTGAGAGGGCTTTTCGTTTTGTGTTTTGTTTTTACGAATAGCGTTGAGATTACATGTGTTTAGACAGCATGTGTAACAGAAGTCGTGCATCACACCTGTCTGGTGCATGATGGGATCCAGTGGGTTTGTCATGGGGGTTTCCCTGGAGTGCAGATCTCCACGAACACTGGAACCGGGGATACGCGACCAACGGCGACACAGCTGGATTTCAGATGCAATGCAATTGACAGCCTGTCGAGCCAATGCGCAAGCAGCTGGAGTCTCAGACTGTGGAATCATAAACAAGGGGTGTGAAGAAAAACACGGGGATTTACTGGGAAAACTGACTGACTCTTTCCTTAGAAAGAACATCGCTGTCTATACATTTTTAAATGGGACATTATTGTAGTTCGATGGTATTTTATAGCCCTCAATGTTTCTGAAGGCTCATCTAATGTATCTTCCATCGACATAACAAAATGTTTCTCTTTGATGCATGTGATGTAACTGTTCTGTTTTCAGAACATTTCTTAATGATGGCTGTTCACTGACGTGATTGTACTTTTAACATTCTGCTATTCCATCCACAGGAGATGTGGATACAGTCAGAGCAGTGTTTATTGAGAATGTCCAACAGAATTACAGGATAAACAAAGATGGCTAAAAAGAAATGAGCGATCACATTAAAATAATCTTCTACACAGCGCCAAAGAATAAGTATATTTCTACAACAGGAGGAGACCATGTCAGGATAAACATTTTTTATTTTACCTTTCTTTGAATGTGTGCATTGAAAACTTCCTCTGAGTGCCCCCTATCAGAAATCCAGAGCAGCAGTTGGCAAGATGCGTTAAGATGACATTTTCAGTGCCTTCTGTGATATCAGTCCGCTGTGTGAGATATGCATCAGGGACTGTGACAGACAAAATGTTTACCTGTCCCCCAATTCCACGCTACAAATCTGGAGGCTGATGGATAGAGAGGGCTTGACGGGCAGGCTGAGTGACTGGCAGCTGCTGGAGAAGATTTAGAAGGGGTGCGACACAGAACACAAGTATCCTTCAAGCTACTTATAATTATTCGGAGTCCTGAGACTGAATCCAATGAGCTCCAATAGCTGGCCTCTTTCAGCTTTCAATGAGGACCATGAGGAATTAGGGGATGTCTAAAAACAGCATAAATAAATTAGATGAATATTACAAAAATCCCCTTAAAAATGTTTTTGTTGTTGTTGTTGTTTTTTCTGTAGTATATGTTTTCTGTCAACACAAAGTGACCTGAAAACTATTAAGTCCCCGATTTTTTCGCTCCCTAGCTGAACATGTGATCTTTTGCACTGCCGTGACTGTATTCGCTAATGTTACTGTGTTCTAAGGCCCACGTGGTGCACATAATGGTAACAACAGTGTGATTTATGGTTTCTACAAATTCAGCAAGTCACGCCATCTATAATGGGCTTGGGGATAGCATGCAATAAGTAAATTTTTTATCATTTTTATCATTATAGTTTTTATCACCTAAAGTAGCCTTCAACCGCCTTCTGTGAGTTTGGAAGTTCGATGAAGTTTATGCCAGCCTGCTATCTGTATGAACAACATGGTCCATAATAGTTACACATACAAAAACTGCGAACCCATTTAAAAAAACAAAAACGAAACGAATGTTGTGATCACAAAGGGGGAGCACCACTGGAATGTGGAAGAGGAGCGAAATATTAAGATTTTTGTAACTTTGTGACATGGAGGAGGGGGTTCATTAAAAACATTGACTTAAATCAGTTAAAAGGTGTGTGTGTGTGTGTGTGTGTGTGTGTGTGTGTGTGCCAAATAGCTACTCCATTTGATCAAAAAAGTCAAAATCTCAGAATTAGAAATAGTAGCTAAAACAACCGGATACTAGCAAATTTTTGTTAAGTTCTTTATTTCATTTTTTCTTGGCTGTGGAATCTGCCTAGACATTCTGACATTTTTTATTATACTCTCAGCAGACAATCAATGTTGCATGATAAATGACCTCTTTGTACACAGGGCTCTCTCTGGAAGTTTCCAAGTCTATCCACAAGAAAAACACATTTTAACCACATGTCCACGGCACAGTGATTGTACTTTTCAGAATATAGATATTATCAGCTATGTTATAAATAAAAATGTTTTGAGTCAGCATTGTTGGTATATTTCCTCTTTTTTTTTGCCAGCGCCCATCCATTGTGAGATTCTGGACATGTTTGGCACAAGAAAAATTGTCTTTTGAGATAGAAATAGAATTAATCAAGTGCATATTGGCTAAGTGAAGAATGCATGTTTCTTCTCCTAGCCAATTTTTTATATATATATATTTATAAAATATATTTAAAAATGAATAGGCTGAAACAAGTCAGGAATCGAAACCACAAATCTGGATCTACTGTTGCAGCAAATAACCCGATGCCCTGAACCTGAACCCACACTTCTGTATTGTTTCCATCTGTTCACACAGCTTTCCGCTACAGTACTGACATCCTGTCATGTTTTACCATGACAGCTATGCGTTCACCTGAGTTCATAAAAACAAATTTACACACATGTCTTTACACATTGGCATAACTTTAAATGGGTTCTGTTGCATGCATTCGCGTGACTGCACACTTCCTGTGGAGGAAAATGGATCGGATTCCCATCAGCCTCATGTCTGTTTGGCGAAACAGTATAGCAACTTAACAGGCAGAGGGTGCCTTTTTGTTCCAATGAACATCAAAATAAGATATGGACAGTCAAAAGGGTAGAAAAATCTCATAAATGAAATAATATTCCAGAGAGCACAGAGAGCAGAGAAGTGAAAAATCATGACATTATACTTTAAGGAATATGTAGGTTTCTTTTTCTATTCATGCATCATGTTTGTTGTAAGTAAGAAATTATTAAACCGTCTGTTTGGCTGTGGTCTGCCCAAACCAAGCACTTACCTGCAGTTTAGCCTTGGGCCTGAGCATATCTGGAATCTACTGTAACTGTCAAGTGTCTGCAGCAATGGCCAGATTGATCGAGTCTGAAAAGGGGTCCAGTGTTGTCTGTTTTGTTATGTTTTTTAAGAGAGTAACGGTTAAAGATGCACACACTTCATACGTATCCCTGGCATGAGCGCTCTATCCACACTTCTCTGAATTCAGCTAAAGACATCTCCCAAAGAGCGAACCGTGTCCAACGCTGCACTCGCAGCGGAAACCACGCCCCTCAAAATCGCAAACACAACTAAGGGACTCCGATATTGCTTGATTCTTGATCCCAATATTTTCCCACATGTTGGACTCTGGACCTAATGCAGTTTTCACGTCCCATTGTGGAGAGAAGGTTGAGCAGACTTGACGTTTCCAAGACATTGAATGAGAAGATTGATGTCTGTCAGTTCTAATTACATTCATTTTCTTTCTGTGAATATATCCGTTTTGATGCTGCTGCATTGCATACGAGCTCCAAGTCCTTAATCTGAAGTAGACTGAAGCCGTTCCCCCAATCACTCTGGCATGAAGTGAACGGGGGATTATTTATTGGCCAGGTGATTCATGCCGGTAGGCTGAAGTGTGCATGATCAGTCCAATGGAATATCGGTATGGTAGCCAAGAGAGGAACTTAACTTAAGTGTGGGTCCTAGGTTATGCAAAAGTGAGAAAGGTACACTAACGGTGTAATAAAAACCATGTCCACTATTCTATTCATTCATCTTGGCCACTGATCTCCAGGGAACTGATTAGGCCTTGGGCAGAGATATTAGCATAAGGCAAATTATGATCACGGATTTCTATAGCTACGTATAAAGGAAACATTTGTTTCCGTTTGAAGTGTACTGCTGTTTCTAACATAGTTTCCTAAGCCTTTTTCAGTCTGTACAAATTGGAACAAATCTCAGTTTGGGAAGGACAGTAATGCCCTCTGGCTTTCTCTCCTGCTAATAATCATGTTTTTGATCTTGTTATTAGAGATTTTAAATATCTCTTGATGAGGGGTGATAAGAGTCAAAAATGCATGCAAAGCTTGAAGCTATGCTGAAAGGAAGTCAGGAAGTTGGTTAAGGGAGCTTAAAAAAAATGTTATGTATTTACTACAAAAGCGAGACATTTAGAGGAGCTATGTTTGCATGCCTGTGCTTCTTATAAAATAAATTCACATGGTAACTGCAGCGGTGCTCTCATCACATAACCAGAAAAATACGTTTTCTTCGCTTCTTTAGCCAACTTCCAGCTTCCGTGCGGAACTTCCAGCTGTGTGTACATTTTGGTTGTGTGTAGGGGCCTGCTAAAGAACCAGGAATGTAAATGTCACAAATTAACCTGCAGAAAACCGGACTTAAAAATTCATTAAAAAACACGCCACCCACACTGTAGCCTATTAGCTACAGTGAACATTTTGTTACAAGACATGGGATTCTAAGGAAAACTGAATGTAAGTATTATACAAATTTCTGGTAGATATGTTTATAGTATCAATGCAGATGTCTGAAATTGTGCAATATGTCAAGAGGCAATTTTGGTAGTGTAACTATTTTTTCCAATTCAATCTTAAAAGAAATGAGTAAAATTTTAGTTATGAATGTACAGCTGCATTACATAATATTTTGCAAACAATAGATGCTAGCCACATTAGCATTGGCTGTAAAAATTGTACAATAATTTCACTTTGCATGTATTATGTGACAAAGCATATTACATTTAGTCAGTTTTTAGTATGCAATAGTTTGGGGTTATACGGAAATGCAGCCATCAATAATTAATTTCTTGCAGGGTTGGGGTCAACTTTTGTTTTATTTATTCCACCCCCTCTTTATAATCCAATTACCATCATGTTTTGCATTTGTAGTCAGATGATGGGAACCTTTGGATGTCGTTTGGAATTGGAACTGTGCATAGTATGCTGTATTAATATTGGAATTGCTTGGTAAATGCCAAACAATAATTGTCCCCCAACCAAGGTTACTTGTTCAGGGTTACTGCATATTTATGAATAGCCATGTGTATGAACACCACACTCCTGGTTCTATGATTACTAACATCAATAATACTGGATCAAAGGTAACACATTGTGTGGGATAAGATTGCATTTAATTTTAGCATTTGGCTCGGATAGCCTAATAGCATTTATTCATGAGTAGGGAATTTGGGTTAAACCGATAAAATGCTTCAAAAACAACCCCAAGAAACACACACAAAACACACACAAAATTAATAAAACCATTAGACCTGAAGCAGTATTCATGCGTTTTTCTCCAACGTTCATCTTGCACACAGAAATATAAAATCGAAAATAAACATCTAGAAAATCCTGTTTCTTTTTGCCCAGTCTAGCAGATCACTTTATAGCACACAAACACTAAATTGAGCAACAAATCGTAACTGACGCAAACAGAGCCCACCTCACTCATATGAAATAAACACACTCAACCAGCAACAGAAATAAGACTAACAATAATTAGAACAATAAGTATTTTTATACTCTCGGCAGGGTAAAAATTGTTGAGAATGTTGTATCAACTTCTACAATACAGTCTGTGTGAAGACATGCCTGTCTCCCGGTCCTATTTAACAGTCAGGAATGTAAGCTGTAAAGCAGCTGCCTTTCAACATAACTGAAAGCTTTGCCCCCTATCGCAGACTGTGAAAAGCTGCATTTGGTTCCGGGATACATGAACTGTGTTAAAGAGTACCTGGGTTTAACACAAATGTCACTGATGCACGCCCGATAGGGCTTTGATTAGATCCGGCCCCTGGCCAGCTTAGATCAAGGCCCTGTCCGGAGAACAGGGGGACCAAAAAAGAGGTTGGGACAGGCCAAGGCTCCCGGCTGGCTGGTCCAGTTGCTAGCCCACCAACACCGACCTGTCGGATGGGTAATCCGCAGGGTCCCTTCATACTTTCCCAGCATGCAGTGCGCCACTGGCCTGCCCATGGACCGCGGAGTCCGAGGGGCATCCACCTGCCTGCCGTACAGGTGGTAATATATATTATATCCGATTTCAGTTTAAGATTTGATTCTTTTTTCCCAGCAACCCAAATTTAACGCTGGTCGATACTCCTGAAATTGAACCATGACTCTGAAACAGAAATCTAATTATTATCTAGAGCTGACCTGAAATGCAATCAAGTTAAAGGCTAAATCCTATATTGACTTGTGTAACTCTTAGCCATCGCGGAAGCAAATTTAAGTATTAAATGAAAACCTTGCCTCCTTTAAAGGTATAATGATTTGCTCCTCATTGCCAACGACTAGTCGTTTAAAATGTATAAACTTTTCCAATTTATTAACTTACCTCGTATGTTTAGTGTGTAGGATGCTGAGATATTAAATTAGATGTTTTTTTTTTTTTTTAAATTGCATAATTTATCGTTTTATCTTCTGAGAGGTTGATGTAGTATCTTGCCTCCTTGGCTGTCACATGTGGGTGGTGGTGGGGGGGAGGGGGGTGTTTTTGCTTTCCAACAGCTTTCATGACATTGTACAATGTGAAAACATAACTTTACTAGCCCGTGGGGTAAAAATACAGAATACTATATAATGTTTTCACAAACGATTTAGGTCTAAGCCTGTGCAACGTGATTAAGAATCTGTAAAGCTAGTGCCAATTAGCTAATTAGCTGTTCAGCATCAATTGAAATTTCTGGCCTCTATGCCCCACCCAGATACATTGCCCAAACTTTATTTTGCAGAATCATGTATAAAATAATCAAATGAAAAACTACCTGAGGGACAAGCAAACCATAAATACACACATCCATAAATCTCTTCACTTTTCAGAATTTTCTTTTGGTATTCATGTATGTTAAAGGTGGATTTTTCGATACATTATAGGGTGTTTTCGTGAGGTGAAAAAATAAAAAAATTAAATGCTGTCCCTCAGTCCTCATGGGTAATTATGTGTAAAACAAATCTCAATGACCTAGAAATCCCTCGGACACGATGCAAACCAACCCAGGGTCCCCCCAGGATTAAATGCCTCATTACGGATAATTTCTTAATAGTGACTTGAGTGGTTGTTGTATAGTAGATGTTGATTTCCTCTGGAATATATTGCACTCGTGGCAATGTTCGAGCTGGTGCAAAACCCACGGAGGGGCACCGAGATTAAACTTAACCAAACTGGAAAAATATAAACCGGTGCCGGATAAAAGCTTCTGCTAAGCCACTAAACAACGTAATGTCATTTTCTATGTCCTATGTAGGTACTATATGATTCCTTATCAGTGACATCAACGGTCTGCTCATGCTGAAAAGGGCCCGCTAACAGAGACTAAGAAACCTGTGAACGGTCCTTTGAGTCACATTTGCTGGTGGCGTAGCCTGCCGTTTCATTCCTCATAAGCAGAATGAGCTTATGACTGAGGCGACAACCGGCTTCATTGGCTATGCTTGACAGCCACCCTTTGAGTGGAATTAGCCTCAAACGCACTGAGCAAAAGATGATAGCCTCTTATATTGCATTATAATTGGGTTCATGGAATAGTTTAAAATAAAATAATAACTTTATAATTTCGACTTTCAAACTAGCAGAGTAGTTTATTGCAGGTTTGAGCCTTAGTGTCTAATATGCAATACGTGCCAAATGAATGCATACTCCTTTTGATACCTTGTTTTTTCAATCCATTTTTTTCTCTTTAGCAACCCGGAAGCACTAAATAAGAAAAAAACATTTGTTAGGTGAGGCCATTCCTGTTTGATCATATAATCATCATTGACATCCCACAGCTACTAGGACTTGGTGTGGGTCTGCTTTCAGTCTGATTACCCATTCATTTGTCTCATGTTCCAAAATAATGAGTGCTGCTTCATCGTCTTAACCCGCGTTGAACCTGCAGAATTGTAATCATCATCAAGCAATTATGCCACAATGCTGAGAAAATCAGCTGGTTTTTGTGGGTGATGCTAGTATACACAAAGAACCTCAACCTTGATACCCACTGAGTTAACCAGTTCCACAATCTTTGTAAAAAAAATAATAATAATTGTATTGCCAGCAGGGAATTCTTTGTGATACAGTGTCCATCTTCATCATGTGTTCCATTTCCATGGCAACACTGGTGTCCAACTTAGACACAATGGCGATCATACAGAAGACGGCCTTGATTCTAGCTGCAATGCATGCAGGTCAAACTGTCCCTCAATGATAGCCCAGCTTTTACAGACCTGCAATTCATCACCGTGGTAACAAGCAAACCAAAGTAATAATGAGATCTTTGAGATCATTGATTTAACAGAAGTGCAGCTTCACATGCATTGCAAATGCTTGAGCAAGGAGGCACCAGGCATCTTATCTGACAGATGCAACTGGAGATGTGCAAATCTCTGCTTGTGAATCCACCCTTTTAGAACTTGTCTCAAACCCCAAGAGGAATTAGTCGCCACATAAAAAGGGACAGCTAAATGTCCCATAATGGAATTTAAAATTTCCAATCAAATTACAACTTTGCCCTGCATTGCAGCTCAATGAAGCCTGACAAAATAAAAATTCCAGGCATCTGCTGAACAAGTCAAATGCAATGCTTATCGTTCTCACAATTCAAACCAAATTATATGCACCATTTCTCTTTAAAAAAAACATTGATTCTGCGATGCAGAATCTGTTTTGGCTATTGACTTTTGGAACCATGTTCCTTTGAATAGTATTTTAGTTTTTCCATATTCTATACCATTCGTTGGTTCCGCTGGTTCCACAGCCATGCAGTGTTTAATTATTTAGTTGTCATTAATCAAGACGGCATCAACTTCCTATGCTGTAAAAGAGAAAAGATGAGGTTCTCGATTGATTCTGGTTGTTTATTAAAATGTGAAATGCTTTCTTTCTTGAAATTTCACTCTTTCAGATGGGGAAAAAAAGCTATGAATTTTACAGTACCAAAACATTTTAGCTTTGTGAAATGTGGTTACTTAAATTTATGAGAATCTATGATCTATTGACAGCTGTAGAAGTTCTCAATAATCCATATCTGAAATGTATGTCTTTTACACCGAGCGGTAATTACGGTTATTCTTTTCTTTCTTACTTTTCTTCTAGAAAGTATTTTTATTTGATTGCAAAGAATGAGCATTTAATGGCAACAAAATAATTCATACTTCTGCCCCTGATAGAAAAGCCCATCGTATTAAAATAAATTATTCCACGATTGTGTATAATACAAACCAATTTACAGTGAGCGTGTGTGTATGTGTGCATGTGTGTGGTATGTGTGAAAGCGTCAGATCAGATACCTTTTATTTCTCCGGTTTGTCTCGGCGGCGTTGTTAATTTAATTAGGGCTTCTGCTTTCCTAGACCGAAGCTGTCTGCTTCAATTGTTATATTTTTGTGTGACATCAAAGCGTTGATGCAACCGTTGCTTGCTTTAAAGACTCTGTGGTGATTGCATGGCTGACATATTTTATTAGACTGATGGAATCCAGTGTTTTGACTGAAGCATCTCTTCCTAGCTGGGGAAGATTCAGAGCAGGGAACGAAACCCTGGTCAAAATCTCCACTTAGAGGCATTATAATTTGTTTAGAAAACATATCGCAATGGGGCTTTTCACTAATCGGTGGGATCTTTTCGAATAGGTAACTGAGACCCCTAAATTTTCTCTGCCGGCGAGGGGCTTGCAGGGAAAAACAGCTGACGGTGCTAAGGGAAATGGAAATGCAAAATTAAAATGCAGCCGACCTATATTTACCAATGAAAGAAACCAATGTATCCGGTGTGGCATAGCCTCTCTCGACTGACAAAAAGCGCAGATGAACGAATGAACGCTACTTTGTTCACGAGCTGGCACGGGGCACAAAGCGGGAAAGCAGAAATTTTGTCAGTGTCAGAGTGCCTGGTGTCCACACCCCAGGATGGGCTGTGCCGCATTCTAGTTGCATCACAGAGGTGCAAGCCATGCACTGAGGCCAATCAATCGGGATTAACACAGGAGCTGACATTCAGGGTGAATTCATGCTGGTGACTACGTTGCGTCAGGTTTGGGGTACATCGGGTGCCTTACTCACTGATTGAAAGATGCACACGAGTCTAGTTAATTAAGCATGAAGAACTAGACCGTGACAGGTTACAGATCAGTCATGGGAAACTCCAGAGCTCCAGCTGTCGTTGTTGTGGTCGTTTCAGATCGTAAGTGTGGACTATTGGACCATCACCTGATCCTCTCAGAAATTAAAAGAATAACCAGTTGAACAAATACACATGTGGCTTGATAAAGCCTTTCATTTGCTCTTTCGCTAATGTAAATTGTGTCGGCTGAAGGTCTGCTGCTCTCGCCAGTTGCGAGTTAAATCTTTTCAAAGCAAGTGGTAATCAGCACAAAAATGTTTTTGTTCTGTCTGACGTTCTGTTTGATGACAGAAGATTGGTGAGTTGTTTTATACCTCACATAATAATAAAACACTTGATATTGCTAAACGTAATTAATAATTTGGTATTCTTCGACTTAAATTTGTGATTAAAAAAACAAAAACAAACCATTACTCTTCGGGACATTTTAAACAGCCAAATAAGAAATTATGGCGAGTGAGCACATCAGCGTGGTCCATAAGCTAAATCAACGCATTATATAATCAAAACTATGGGGGAGGTTATGAGAATTTTCATTCTAATATAAAGCCAGATAAAACTTTCCCTCCAGACATTTTTTATCATAATGAATTAATAAGAGGAACACTTCCACAACTTAGCTGATGTTTTAATCATCTGGAAATATGCATGAAAGATGAATCTGGGAAATTCTCATATTTTTAAATCCTCAGCCGGCTATATTTTTTATGTCCAACTTCTTTAATATAATGGTCAGCTATTTCATAATCTTGGCCAAAAAACTACCCAAGTATATGGCTTGAAGCATTTCCAGTTTATGATTGCCTTAAATTCTGTAATGAACTGTACCCTATATCATTATAAGCTCTGGACATTTCTGTCAGTCGGTAATGGAGCCGGAACAATGGCAACGGGACTTGTGGAGCGGACGTTTAAATAAACGTTTCTGACTATTTCTTTTTTTAGACCTGATGGGATTGTCATGTAGTGATGGGATCTTCTGTGTTTAATGAATTATTACGTCTCATTTAAACAGAATTCCAGATGCTCCTATCCAGCATAAAGCACTCTGTAAAACCTATAACTCTAACCTTTCAATGACATCTACACTGCAAGGATATTTCATCATGGCATAATGGCAACAGTTGTATTTTCACGTTGATGGCGATTCTTGGATTATGAGCTGCCTGAGACTGGTCTTCATTGTGCAACGTGCATTGTGGGTTTTTGCACGGTTGAGGAAAAGATTGCATACATTGCTTACAGATAAGCATACATTGCTTTAACCTCAAGCATGGTGGCTGATTTTTTTATTTAATCTTCCAAACCCAATGAGCATCAACAGTCATTTTTTGAGTACTGGTCAATTGTTGTAAAAAAAATGCTTTTATCAGAATCACTCAACCCTAGTCCTTACTGCCCAGCAATCTTGACAAATAAATGATGTGGTGAAATAAGTGTTAGATATGCCCAGTACAAAGGTTCAACCTGTATAAAAGAACACTTTTAAAAAGTAATCAGACTCATAATATCACTTTATTGTACCTGTCAATAGATTACCCCTCCCCCGTACGTCTTTGTAAGGATTTCATGCAATACGGATGTTTCTGGATTCTTGAACACCCTAGAGTGCGTTTAATGCTTTCAGACAGAAAAAACTCCAGGCGCCGCACTCAAGAATATATAAATAAATTGATGGATAGAATTGTGTATAATTACACATAATTGTGTTGAATAACAAAATAAAAACAAAAAAATACAACAAAACTGTCATTTCAGCATTAATCAGTCATGACGATGGCTAAGAGAACCCTCATGTGCATGAATTTTTTTGTTGGTTATTTTAACAACAAAAAGACAGTTGTAAAAGAGGCAAAGTTGTACCAAGACAAATTGGGTCTTATTCAAAACACAATGAGTCTGTGAAAGCGAATCGTACAGAGCAGAGGATATAAGATCCACAGCACACTTTGAAGTTTCAAGTGAGGGGGGGCTGCTCTCATTCTTTAATTAACTATAAAGGATAAGGTTGGCTTTGCTTTTGTAAATAAAATGTGATATTCATGCAGACCGAGATTGGATTTCTTATCAGTTTTCTAAAGTGTGACCTAAACTTTCTGAAATGGGCTCGGCGTTTGATTTAATGAAAGTTATGTAATAAGCCGTGTTATCGGGTTTTAAAAGTGTTTCAAAAGCCTGTGGCCCAGTGTAAAAGTGGCAGATTACTCTGACTTCTGTGGTCCCATCTGCCATTGTACTCCAGATTAGTTTTGGCAGTTTATTCATCTTGAAGATAATATAAATTATGTGTGGGCAACCTTCAACCTCCTCTAAATCAGATTACTGTAATTTCAATAAAATACATTTCACCTGCGGCCTTTGTTCCTGACTGCAGTACCATAAGAGCAATTTGTATGTAAATATAGAATCAGGTCCTTCTCAATTTTCATTGTAGTTATTAACACAATATCTGGTATATAACAAAAGTGGAATGATTGTTATCACATTAACTCGCATTATGTTTCCAGAAGTATTCAATAAACACAATCCCTTTATTTCCATTTCATTCCCATGAAGATAACTGTGTGTATTATTAAATTAGGGGAAAGCAGGTGGGGTATACTGAAGAAGTTTTAAATCAAGGTGGTAAACAGCGAGAGCCCTGGACAGCACCCCGTGTGTGTGTGTGTGTGTGTGTGTGCCTGTCTGTGTATGTGCTTGTGATGCTTCACCATGGGAACCGATTGTACTTCAGGTGTGACTTGATTGATTTTGAGAGTCGATATTGATGCTGGCTGCATCACCAGCAAAAAGAGCCCGTTTGTGAGCTTATGTTCTGCCAGAGCTTGCCTTTTCAACAACGATATGTTTTTGGTGAATAGCACAATATAAATTATATAGATAAATGCATTAAATTAAGGATAATCCATTAATAGCTCCTGCGGTGATATCTTGTTTTAACTTTCATGAGACTTGAACCCGCAAAATTTGGAGGAACTTTAAATCATCACATCCATTCATGCATATGCATAGCATTTATCTGATTTATAGCAGGTCTTGAAATTCACTTAATGTCTCTTTGCACACTTAATCATCAGAATAGGCTGAGATTTAGAATTCCCCATCAAAATTGATATAAAACGATCTTTGTTTCTGTAAAGAAAAAAAGTGGTTAAGATGCTTTAACCCCCATGTCAAATTTAGAGGGGCAGAAGAGTCTGGCTGGACCGGCTTGCCCCTAAATGCCTCCCACGGTCCTTGCTCAGGGATACACTTCCCCAGAGTAGATACCCGGCAGAGAGCAACGAGGAGCAGGCTAGTAATCTCATTTGTGTCCTGGTCTGGTCAGGAGCCACCACACTAACCCTGGAAAAACCGAGAGGCTACATTCTCACCTCTGTGTTTCCCCCTCCCTGTTTCAGCCAGGCATGGACGCCATTCGTCCTGACGTCGTGCAGCGGCGGGCACGACCGAGGTTCGACATCAGAGAAGGCCCCCGAGCCGCTAGGAATATCATTATCTGGAGGTCCGGGTGAGAGGGCCCCAGCGGCAGGCTGTTAAAACTGGCCAAATCAAAGAGAGAGAGCAGGAGACCTGATCGAAGGCAGGAATCTATCAACTGTATCGAAAGGGCTTTGAGGATCCGGAAGGATGTGGGAAGAGCGACGCTGTTCTTTTCTACATTATAAACATCAATCAGTGATGCCATTCTGGGCATTAACCTTTACATCATCTCCACCTTTGGGTTGAAAACCCCGACATTGTTTGCCCAAGCAAAGTTCTTCACCAGAATCTTTCCAGAATGTGGGGCAACAAATCACCCGCTAATGAGCAGCGTATATAATTATTTAGTTTCTGCTTCTGTAAAGTTTAATCCCGTGTAAAATTTAAGCAGATAACATTTGCAGCCAGGATCCGAGAGAGGAAGTAACATGGCACGCTAGCGGGTTTCTCTTTCACAATAATGGTGAAAGAAACACTGCATCATTTAACAGCCTTTAAAACAGCCACTCGGACTGATTAACACATGATTTGCTGCCCAGGAAAAGCGTGGATAAGTCGTTCTGGGAACAAGGCTGGTTTTTCCAGCAGGCACGGACTGCTCACATCACATTCCTATCTTCCACATTCCCGCTCCCCCCCCCCACACTCCATTGCTCACTTCTCCAGTGGTCTCACACCAAGTGAGATGTAACTTTCCTGCACATTTCCTCCACTGCCTACTTAAAGAGGACACAGTCCCTCCAGCTACAGGAGCATAGGCAACCTCTGCAAGATTGGCTCTCATTAATACCCTTCCCTCACAGCGGAAAGCTGCCACTCTCTGCAAGATTGGCTCTCATTAAACCACGTTTCCCTCACTGTGGAGAGCCGACTCTCTCTGCAAGATATGTGATGACCTATTACTGTGAAAGGCACACAAGTGGTGTTCCGTTACTTTTAGTGTAGTGGTTCGTAACTGTTTGTGTACAAGTGTGGGTGGTGTGGGGAGGGCTACCACAAAGCTACCAGCTATGGGCTTATTTTCCCCAAGGCCAATGCCCCCAGTACCTTACAATTTTACCTCATTCTTCCTGCACTGCTTCTTGATGAACTGCAGCAATGTGAGCAACGTTGCGGAAATATTGATCAAACGTTTTGTGTTAACTGAGACTCGATGTCTGTGCTGAGGGAAAGCCACAGCTCGGCTTGATCCAATTTAATCTTTTGTCACAATGTGAAGTTTCACAAACTAAACATATATCGATAAAAGACCACAGTTGGGACAGGAATACCTGCTTGTATTTACCCAGCGTTATCAATTGCCAAGGAGACGCAAAATTCGCAAGTCAATTTCAGCTCATTTCGAGGGCATAAAAGTTAATTAAAAACACAATTGTTACACACTGTGACTCCCAACAAACACCTCAGTTCCACATATTAATAGATTCCTGCTTGAGATTATTATATAAATTTGTTGCGTTTTTTTTTCGTGTTTTTTTTCGTGTTTTTTTTTTTACATTCCAACAAAGGAATTCAATACGTAATAACCAATGCACATAATCCCTTCATAAAGGACAAACTAATTAGGTATAAAGGTCTTTTCACTTTGATGAATTCAAATAGAATCTCACTCTGCCATCTGCAATAATGGGGAAAATTGATGTGCAGTGCAATCTAAATGTCATCTTTTGATGCCAGTGTTTTAAGATCTCTATGTGAGATTGTTGATCTTGGTGTGTAAGCTTTGATGTCATCTATTTGACATTTGTGTCATCCATTATTATTGATTTATTTGAATGCTACTTTCCATAATTTGGGACTGTGCCGGATTTTAGGGAACAATTTGTGTTACCACTGGAGTGTGCTTGACTGTGCCAGTTCTTTATTCTCTCAACGAGCCTGTTTATGGCCAAATTGTTAGCGTTTTCTCCCCTGTTAACTCCTGAAAGTTCATACATTTCCAACAAAAAAGTGTCAGAAGTTACTGTGTACACAGGTGTGCTTACAGGTTATCATACATAGTTGTACCTAATTCACTGTACCTAATGAGTAACACTTCCATTGCATGCATGTACTGTGGCGAGGAAGGAGGATAACACAAGGTTAGGGTGCCTTAATTGGTCCTTGACCTTGCTGGATTGTTTATTGAGGTGCTCAGTGACAAAAGCAGGGCAGCGGTGGTGCCAGGGTAGCCTACAGAAAGTGATGAGGGGTCGTGCTCGACAAGGTCGGGGTATAAGGCGGAGGACACACCGTGGGTTATTCTGGGGGAGTGGTCTGAGTGGTCCTCTTTGTCAGTGCCTGCAGAGAAAAAACCAAGCAACAGGGGTAAGCTGGAAACCTCCCCAGGCAGCTCTCCCTTCACAGCCCACGCATCTTCTTGGCTTTAAGGCATCTGAGATGAGCCCAGAGAGGAGACAGGTGTGCCTCATCAAAAGCTCGCAAACTTATATGAAAGGGCAGATACCTGGTGTATATTTTCTCGAGCCCTGTGCTTTCCCCCATCCCTGAATAAAGTAAATTCCGTAAATAAAGAAAAGACATAGCCAATTGTCAAGAGGAGGAGGTCCTTCTGATGAAGAAGATGACCCTGCACTGCAGCAGAAATCTCCAGAAGTTGACTCAGACCTCAAAAGGCCTCATTAACCGGACCTCAGAAGTAAAAAAGGCAAAGGAAATATTTTGTTTTACATGATAATTCATGCCATCCTTTAACTGAATATTTTAGTTTTCTCAAAAGGGGAAGTGTACCTGCTTATGTATGAGCAGGTACACTTGTATGTATAATTACAGTTATTAACTTATTAATAAGTTATTAGCAGTCACCCAACTTAAACCCATACTCATTTCACAACCAAAACTAAACTTAAATACACAAAAAAGGCAATTAAATTGAACATGGGCAACTCCTACTGGCGACCGCTGCCTCCAGCCACGCAAACCAGTAAGCTAATCTGTCCATTTTGCCCTCAGCTTTTAGCCAATTAAACCGTATACTTCAACTGGACCATCAACCACCTTGGCACGCTTTTCCAGTCTAAACTCTCCTTTTCTTCCAGTGTGATTGGCATCAGTGGAACGACACTCAGGTGCGCAATTATGTCCTTTTCTGGGTGTGCCCCCGCCCCCCCCGCCCCCCCAGTTTTGCTGTCCATCATCCCCTCCCAGCTTTTTCCTATAGACAACCAAGATATTTTTTACTCTTCTGTTGTCTATATCAACCAGTCTTTGACATGGCTGGCCTGCCTGGGACCAGAGAAATTATAATTAAATAGGAATCTTACCCAAGCAGTAGTCGGTAAACGCCTTTCTCGCTCCCAACACTCTAGCAGTTTTGGATAACTAAGTTGGATAAAAAAAAGTTGGAAGGTCACCAGCGGTGAAGAGGCAGCCCTGATAGAAAATACATTTAATAGAGCGTTTTCTTTGGGTAGCAATTTCAGGGTAATTTTTTTCTGATGACTATCTGCGGTGTGCAAAAGGATGATACATCAAATCGTAGGTCTCACGCGCCTATTATTCCCGCTAGGAAAGAAGTATACCGTCTTCCTGAGCAATGGTGATTACCGTCAGAGCTGATTTTAAAAAGAGCACGTAATATTAAAGCGAACCCATAATTTCAGCAGTTGGTAATGACAAATGTAACAACCGCTGGCTACGGATTTAATATAGTGACGCAGAGCTCGTCAATAACATGTCTCCTTCTGGGATGAAAAAACCCTTGACATTTCCATGACCTTCCACGACGTTGTTGGCATTATCTCCGACTCCTTCGCTACTCTGGTGAAACTTAACTAAACTGCGTTAGAAATGTCAGACTAGCTCTTTAATCCTTTTTTTTCCTGTTTCAACCAGCCATCTCTATTTGGGTTCACCAGTCTGTATTGAACTGAGCACTGACATAAGTATAGCATATATGCTTTGAGTCTAAAAGAAAAAATGTGTTGTGTGTGTTTTATTCAACTAATTGAACTAATTTACTGAACTTGCGTTGTGTGTTCCTGAAAAAAATACACATAAAACATGTTTAATTAGCTATTAATTTACCTTATTCAAGGCCCAAAATATATTTAAAAA
>JAOVYW010000902.1:0-16952 GCA_025775045.1 Hiodon tergisus | reverse complement strand
TATCTTTCTCTATGTAAAGCGTCTTTGTGACATGGCAACATGTGAAAAGCGCTGTATAAAAATAAAATTGATTGATTTGACCTTATCCCCAATAAGGGATAAAAATGGGGAAAACTTACTGTTTTCTTTTATGTATAATTATTATACATATAAATACATATATAATAATTTAAAATGGATAAGGTATGACAGGAAGGCCCGTGTATCAGCATGTGTAAGGTTTACCTTAGTCTCAGCAAACAGCATTTGAAACTGGACGCTTTTCACACAGACACATTTGTGGGCATATATTTTTTGTGTACGTTTACTTCGTGTAGTAGTACAGCTCATGATAGCTCGCTGATATTCTGTTTAAAAAATATGGTGGCTGCCTTTAGTGTAAATAAAAGCAAGTGTCAGTATGGTTTTTGTTGTGGTGCTTTTTCAAACCTCATATTTAATTTGAGTGAGTGGCTACTGACAGACCTTGTCATATGACCTTAAAAGAAATATTCAAAAAACAAAACTTGGCAAGTCTGTCCTGTTTTAAGGGCGAGGCAACGGCTTCTGGCTGCTGCTCGTAACACAGCAACTTTGTCAAGTCAGCATGGCAACTGTTCGGGTTTTCGTTATATTTCCCCTATAGTTTGTTTAGTTGGATGCAGTTGTGTTTCAGTATTCTCGTTTCACTATAGCTTCAGTTGAAATAAAATTTATGTTCGTTTTGTTTTGGCAACCAGTCTTGGCGTTCTGTGATTGAATCCCTGTACTTGGCAGAGACGGCTCTTCAGTAGATCGTAGAGGGAAGGAGACAACCTGTACAAGACAGCCAACACTGATGATGAAACCATTATATAATTTAATAATGGAAGCCTGATGGTGTTTAGTGGGTTGTGGTTTCAGCTTGTAATGAAATTATTTTTACTTTATAGATCTGTAGTTGGGGATTTTTGCTTTCGTTTTATTTATAGATAGATATTTATAGCAAATGAAAGTTAGCCAAGGCCGACAACAGATTATTACAATCAGTTGTTAGATGCCGCCTACTTAGCTTTGGACAGTCTGAAATGAAAAATGCAATTGAAATGGATGTCACTACAATGGAAATTCTAATGAACAATTCAAAGCGTCGTTATGAAAACCATATTTCAACATGTATAGATTTCTTTAAAATATTAAAATATGAGTTAAAACATTGATTCATTGAAACTTGTATTTGTTTCAACTTTATTTAGTTTTGGCAGGAATTATACATAAGAAAATATGGATCCGGATTCACTGAATTTTTATACATATTCAGCAGATGGTGCTATCGACTTGATAAACAAAATGGTTCCTTCATGCATCTGTGCTTCTGACCTTGTTGGGGAGACCCAGGTTGACGCCATTCTCTGTATTACATAATTCTGTCTTGTTTATGTACGACTGTCCGGTACATTAATCTTGCTGCCTGCTGCCTGCTGCCTGTAGACCTATTTTCTCATTTACAAAGCCAAAGGCTATTTAAGTTGCAGATGTAATGGCTCAATTTCAGGCAATGACTTGTTTCAGGCAATGATGGTGCCTCTGATCTTTAATGGCTGCATTCCTGTAGGTTTAACTTTTAATTGGAAAAAACTGATTTCCTTTTCAAATAAATTCCATTAAACTATTAAGTCACGTAAGGTGGATTGAAAATTAGAACCCCTCAAGGACCAGAGTTGCTCGTCCCTGGTGTAAGGTAAATAATAATAAAAAGTTTCATCTAAAAGAAGGGATTTTGTGGCTAACAATTTAAATACCATACTGTGACAAATATGCACATTAGCCAGCGTAATTAGTAAATAATATTAGATGGGCACCTGCATGGTAACTCCCTAGCTGTTAAATTAATGTGACTTATAGAGCTACTCCTTACAACCACTCCTCTGGAAGTTGTTCAGCAATACTGACTTTATAAACTACAGTTTACCATCTAGCAAGCTCTCCTGTTTATTTAACCTAAAAGAAAAACTAAAAGAAAGAAACCACAAAATCGTCTCTGCCCTTATTTCTTGTCCCCTGCCCCATACCCCGAAATGCCACAATTAATATCAATCAGTTGATTAGCTCCTTTATGGTAAGAAGGGAACCTCCATTCAATTGCTCTGCCGCCATATACAAATTTAAATGTAAAAATTAAAATGTTTTTGTTTTCGTTTGAACGGATTCCTTCATATTGCAATGAAGGAAAAGTATCTTATTTTGTAACAGTTACTTGTTGTAGCATATTTATTTATATTTAGCACAGTTATAGCTCTGTAATATCCAGATTGTATGAACTGGCAGCATTGAAGGATAATGTAAGGCATAATTAAAGATGTGAACGCAGTCTGATTTTTCACTGAGGCACAGGACTAAGCAAGCTGTATTTGAGGATTCATTTGAATTACTTCGTCCTCATTGATATGTAACACATAGTTTTGCTTTAGTCAACATATCTGTGTACATTTATATTCAATCAATCAAACCAATTGTATTAGTTGTAGTGCATGTTTTATAAACAAAATCTGTCTCAAAGTGCTGAACAGATTGCAATTTCCAGAGGCAATCTAACAACCAGAAAACCAAACAGTGAGGTTGTTTGCGGGAGATTCGTTCTTGGTTTTAGCTTCCAGGACTGCACTGGAGATGATACCACTCTTTGGATGGGCTACATCTTTTCTCTGTCATGCCAGGGGTCACTCAAAAAAGGCCGAATATAGTTAGAAGCTGACAAGCAAGGAGAGGTCAAAATGAATTAATTGTACAAAAGGAAAAAATGTGGTGAGATGCAAGGGGAATTAACATGGCCATGAAGGATGTTGGAGTCTTTCACGCCTCCAGACCAACGAGGGTGGTGTTATGTCTGTACACTGAATTTGCAATGATACATCATTTTACTATAGCAGTGTTCTATTGTGCTGTGCTTATTGCATTATGTCTGGTAAAATGTTTTAGATAAGAAGAGAACCACTCCAGCTCGGATGGAGCCCGTCTCTCTTAACTAGGGCATGCTTTCCCCAAAATGTATTCCAGTTATCTATAAAAGCTAAATTGTTTGATGCACACCAGTCAGCCAGCCAGCGATTTTTAGCAACGAGTCTGCTGTAAACCTCGTTGAACTTCCGATTGTCTCACTCAGATGTTATTTACCCTTCCGCGTGTAACAACTTTAGAGAATTTACGTTTACCTTTAACCAGCATTTTTTCATTTGAATCAATGTCAGACACTTTGGCACCCGAGATGCAAGTGTATATATTCACTGTTGACACTTTATATACATTTCTGACAATAGAGTTGCCATTGATGAGCACTTTCTCAGTAAGTGTGTAACTGAGGGAAAAATTTTTAGAGAGCCAAATTGGTTGCTGGTGTGCGTCTGTATTGGTAGCAAATATGTGCCTCAAAAAACAAACTGGCTAAAAATTCTGTTTATTTTGTGTAAAATATAATGTATAACTATTCTGATTTATTTTAATGGATTAGAAAAATATAATTTAAAGCAATATGCAACCCAGCATTTCAAACAGGCAACAAAATGCATTCCAAAACGGTTATTAAGATATAAGTCAGGTGAAGAAGCTAATACTGGCCTAGTGTCAGACTGTAGCAGGTTTGAATCCCTGGAGAGTAACTTTTGTATCCTTAAGCACTGTACTTCTCCCAATTAGTATCTGACAAAGAGAAGGTAATAACTTTGTATGAGTTAAAAGCAGGAACATTTTTCCTTACCTCCAATGGGAAACCCTGTATTCAAATGAGCCGGTTTCTATTAGGGTCTGCCTGCCTTTAATTGGCATCACAGAGTGCCTATTGCAATCCAGTCCAGGCTCTATTCCATTCAATAAAGTAAAGACCTCTGCAGGTATTTTGCCTTTCTTTTTTGACTATTTATTTCTATCCAGAGAAAGCAGACTGCAAGGGGCCTCCTTGTTATATTTCTTGCCAAAGCAAGTTTCCCTGAACACAAATTCTTTGTTTCAGCAGGGTATTCGACAGTTGCATTATATTAGTAATTAGCACGCAATGCACATCCTTTCAATATGTATTTTTCTCCAGTTAAGGCTTTAAAACTTTTTTTCTCAACATAGTTTGAATTAATGTGAGTATGATCACTTCACAAGCTTATTTACTAGTTCTATAAGCAACTGTCATGGACTGTTTCTTGATCAGTTTCTTGATCAGCATTACTGTCAAACAAATCAGTGAGAGAGATGGAATTAGGAACAAGTTATATTCAAAATGACACTGCTCAGAAGCAGCAATGTATGTATGTAACAAATAAATAAAAGAATATTTTGTAAAGCTTGCATTGAATAAGAGATACAAATGTCTGAATTTTCAGAGGGTTGGTGCAGTCTTTTCATATCATCCAAATCAAATGATCTAACATTTGAAACAATTTTCACCTGCATAGATCCTATTGGACCCAACAATGTCACAATTGCCCTATTACAATGAGATGCTGTCTTATGCTCGACTACATCCAAAAATAACTTTCTCCCTCCAAATTGGAAATGCTAATTGTTCTAATCTATCTCAACTATCGCTACAACTCCTTCCACCACACAATGGGAAGGTGAGAAAGTAAAACTAGTCTCCTCCAAAGTCGCTCTTTTAAACTCTACAGGATACACAGCCTGCACAAGTGGTTCAGCGGCAATTGGATTAGAGGCACGACCCTCTCGATAGGACAGCCAGCCAGCAGGCGCCTAAGAAGCCTGTCCAGGCAGCGCTCTGCCAATTGTGCGGCAACACGGTGCCAAATTATTAACAAATTAACATATGAAAAGATTCAAACTTGAAAAATACAGATCATAGGGCTCAGTCTGCTCATATTTACTGACAGCACCTTTACTGATAGAGACTTATATTTAGTGTATTTTATTGATTGTTGATTGTTTAAAAAAAGTTAAATATGTATATTAAATGTTCAGAATTTCAGAATGTCAGAATCATTTATTTTGTGTTTAAAATATTTCTTGTATTGTAACCAAAAACATACAGGATAAATCAAACAAAACCGTTTAGGCTATGGTGCTTTCCAAAAACGTATGAATTTTAATTATTATTGTATTTGAATGCAAAATTGGAGTCACTCACGAAATTTCTGGTAGAACAAAGAAATAATATCCAAAAAATAGGGCTGTCAAACGGTTAAAATAATTAATCGTGATTAATCACATGATTTTCTGTAGTTAATTGTGATTAATCACAATTTTTTTAATGTGCTCAAGTTTGTCCCTAAATGAACAATTTTCCATTTAAAAAGCAGTGTGTTATGTTAAAGGCATATTGCTACTGCTATTGTAATGGAAAGAAATACAAAATAGTCTGTATCAGAAAGTTTTAAAGCATTTCATTTTTAACCAAAGTTCACTGTAATTTACAGGTTTTCATGCCTCCAATGTTAATAGGCCTACTTCCTGAGCGATGAAGTTAGAACACATGTGTGCTTGTTGTCGTCTACAGTTTAAATCCCCAACATCGCTATTGCGTTTGCTATTGCGTTTGCTATTGCGTTTGCTATTGCGTTTGCTATTGCGTTCGATAGCTTGTTAGCTTGCTGCTCATTGACTTCTCCATTTGACTTTTACATCACATAACAAAAACGAATTACAAAGAAACAAGAAAACCTTCTCTCCTCTTATACCTCATAAACACTACTCATCAGTTAGTGAGAATCCCTTTTGGTAGGCTACCGTAATGGCGCCAATTGCTTTCACATTTGGTTCATTGTTAAGTTGATGTGATCAGAATGTCTTTATTCCATTAGTGGGAAGATTTGACCTTATAACCTTTGACCTCAACTTGACCTTTCCATGACCCCTCTAACCTGCAAGTCTGTGGGTTGTGGTGAGGAAGCCATGCAAGTATAGGGAGAATTTGCAAACTCCGCACACATAGGGACCAGAGCCGAATTAAGACCTGGGATCCTGTCACTATGAGGTATTAATACTAACTGTGCTGTCCCCTGGACAAAGTTATGCAATTATATTATTATATATTACTTAGGAACTGATAACCTTGTAAGTGCTGCCAACACTCTCCCTTTATCTTGTATTAGATGGTCCTTTGTTAGACTGACACCAGAGAAAAGCTAATTCGTAAATGTCAATTGTGATGTAGACATGGGCTTGTTCTCACACTGCATCAATTTACCTTTCGGTTTTCTGATAGAGAATTCAAAATGCTAGCAACAGCAAAAAAGATTTAAAACAACCGAATCTGATATGAAAAACATTAGCTGTCTGAATAGACGTGTGAGTGTGAATATTTCTCAGTTACTCTACCTACCTCCTTCCCTCCCTCCCATTACCCTCCTTCTCCTCCCAATTTACTGAGAGCGAGTGCGTGTGTATGCATGTATGTGCCTACTGCCTTTCACTGCTCTGCTCTTGTTTACAGCATCTGCAGATAAGCCGGGAAGAACAGGGAGAGCAAAAGCGGCTGGCAGTGGAGGAAGTGGAGGAGCCTCCAGCAGTATACGCGACAAACCGGCGGCCTTGATCAGCAAGCTCCTTCCCTCTGACACACATTCACCACATTCACTTCTACGCAATCAGCTGGATGTCAACTTGCTAGTCTGAAAAAGAGGTGCTCGTCATGGGTGACAAACCAAACCAGCATAGAGCTACGTTTCTTGTGTGTGTGTGTGTGTGTGTGTGTGAGTGGAAGAGAGGGGGGACTGTAGAAGTGTTGTAGAAATAGAAGTGTCTTTTATTAGCTTTTTATTACCTATGCTGAAATCAGCTTTGTTTCTCCACCTTCTTTTCCTCCATTTTCATCATATTTTTTTTTCGATCTAGAAAGAGTGCAGAGTAGGGCAAATAATTTAATAAACTATACCCACTACTTGAAGTACTGTACTGTGTTGAAGGAGGGCAGGCTTGGGGTACCATTCTCTTTCCTCTCCTCCCTCTATGCCATTTTCTTTATCTGTGCAAAGGACGGTTGTTGAGTGCATCTGGGTGTGTCTGTGTGGTGTAGGAACCAGGGATCAGAAAAGTTTCCTGACCCTCTCCTGTTTCTCCTGCAGGAAAGCCATTTTATGTATGGCTCTCTAGGCTGAGCATTGGCAGTGGGGGTGAGGCAGACACAATGGACTTGAAGGAGAGCGGTGACCAGGAGGCCAGCGCTAGCATTATCCAGCCTTCATCCTGGCAAGTCTTTGCCTACCACACCACTCTACATGGACTTCGCTTTATTTTTGTGTATGGCCCAATCACACTGCGTCGCCTGCTGTGGAGCGGTGCCTTCCTGGTATCGCTAAGCTTACTGGTCCTGGAGAGCTCAGACCGGTTAACCAGCTTCTTCACCTACCCCCACGTCACCAGCATAGATGCTATGGCCTCTGACAGCCTGGTTTTTCCAGTAGTTACCCTGTGTAACCTCAATCCCTACCGCTTCAGCAGGCTCACCCGGAATGACTTGTACCACGCTGGTGAACATTTGGCCCTGCTGGATATACATCTGCGCATACAGGAGCCCCATTTAGCGGAACCAGAGATGCTGGAGTTTCTTGTACAGCAGACCAACTTCACAGGCTTCAATCCCAAGCCCTTTAGCATGAAGGAGTTCACCGATCGGGTGGGCCATGATCTTCATGACATGATGCTCTACTGTCGCTATCAGGGTCAAGAATGCAGTCCCCATGACTTCAAGGCTGTAAGTTTGTTATCTATTTTGCTTAAATTGCTGGTTTAGTACTTTTGCCAACTTTATAATAATATGCCTTGAGTATTACCAATTCTGTACACTTTAATTAAAGGTTTCCAGAAGTTTCATGATAATTTTGCTCAGTCTGAAATTTGTAGAAATGAAATTAAAATAGTTTACATTTGTTGTCTTTATATGTTTCTGTTATTTCCTGATTCGTGAGGCACAGTAGATGAAATCAGTTTTGTCTAAATTCTGTGCATTGACAAGATTACTTTTAATTAATTTCTTTGTAACTTTAGTTGAGCATGCTATAAATAGCATAGCAATAATGGTACTTTTTTTGTTTATGGATCACATCAGCATAGACTGCAGAGTGGTATGGCAGGGGCTGAGGCTCTTCCAGAGTTTGGCATGAGATTTTACACATCGTGATTTCAAATATTTTCAGATATTAATATGGTGGCACAAAGTTTTATTTGTAACATTTCCATGTTTAGGCCCTCGATTTTTTTTTTAGATTTAAACTTTTTTGCCTGATTTGAATGTAAAACCCGGTATTTTAGAGATGATATTTTAAAATCATGTAGGACATCGACAACTGCTTTCAGCTCAGGATGTGTAAATCCAGTCTTTGGTCATGTAAACATGGTAGAGCTCTAATCAAAGGGCTCTATCGCTTGTAGACAACAACTTGTTTTAGTTAAATTTAAGTTTAAAAGACAATTTTGGACATAGCTTTTGCTTAATAGAATAACCCTCAACAAACAAATCACTCGACACAATAAGCATAAAAAGACACTCATCTATTTGCCGATTTGTTTAGAGTATTTTTCAGTTAATTACATTTTTTTTCAATGAATGAATTACGTGTACTTTTAAATGGTTTTGATGTAGATAGGTTTCCAAATAAATAAATACAATGTCATTCTTAGTATAGCTGTGACTAAGTCAAAGTAAAAGGAAAAAAAATCTAAAACGGATTGATTTCTTATTTAATTAAAGGTTCAGTTGAACTGAGCTGAGGATGAGAAGGTAGTTGACAGGCTATACAAACACCTAATTCTTGTCAGTTGGTTAAGGTCAAGGACTGCGGTAATGGACAGATTCTAATAGTTTTTTTTTGAGTACATCCAATGCAATGAGCACAAGCAATATTTTTCCTTGATGCAAACTGTACAGGAGCTGCCATCCTCATCACCTCTCAAATGATTTAATTGTTGAGATGAGGGCCATAATAAAACATATAATGATTTTATTGAATGAATGTGAAAAATCTGGTATGTTCTGACAATATTGATCAAATTGTGGGTACTTTAATCACACCTCTTTGCTCAGAGAGGATGAAATAGCAGCAGTCACAACCTAAAAAAGATTAAATGTGTTGTTTTCTTTTAAAAAAAAGAGCAGCCATTACCTTAGTGCTTATGCTAATTATGCGTTCCAATTGTCTGTAGCAGAAGCTTATATAGTAATACCTGATTGAAGTGGAGACAACCTGCGTCTGCTCTTTTTTCCCCTTGTTTACCATGGCTGCAAGGTTTCTCTGATTAGTGGATAAATGTTGGACTGCCTCTGTAGTGTATAAGGTCTAATGGGCCAGTTCATGCCCTTTTCCCCGTTCCCTAACCTTCTTGGCTTAGAACAGCAGAGATGGAGTTGAGCCTTCCTTTGGTGGCCAATTTAAGGCATTTCAGATTATGGGGGCTGTTGAATGTTGGCGTTTATATTAACCAACATATTTTTTTTGTTTTGCTCAGGTATACACACCCACATGCACACACTACTGGTATTTAAATAATACATTTCCATAATAAGAACTGAAGCACTATGAAATGTTTAAAACTGACAAATAAAAGGTTATAAAAAAAGAAGAAAATTATGGCTCCAAAAGTATTTGGCTTAGGCCAGCATGATGTGTTATGTGTTATACTCTGTATGTATTGTCAGAATTTACATCAGCAGAAGAAAGGAGTGAAAGGTTGTTTCTGGGGCAATGGCCTCTACCATGCTAAATGGCTGTCATTTTGGCCCTAGAATGAGCAGAGGTTTAAATCTGAGTGGAAATAGAGGAAAATTATAGAAAAATAGCATGTTTAGCTTGTGTTCATTACTGAAGGTGATAGCAATACTTTAAAACAGGTGTTTTCTCCTGTTCTCTCTTTTTACCTGACTAGATAAAATGTCCACATACACCAGCCATCTTGAGTTGGCTGAGTTGTAAACTTGCTGGATTTATTCCTGCCAGATCATGTCATTTGCTGACATTGACAGAACAATTGCTTGGCCCTTTGAAGGTTGGAATCGGCAAGGTTTTTCTCTATCTGTTCATCTGTAGGTTGCCAGGGATTTGCCTCTCCTTGAAAGAGGTGAACTCTCCTCATATGGGCTGCATAATCTCCAGTGTAAAATGATGGGTTGGCATTGGAATACGTCCACAATGTGTGCAAAAAAATGCTTTTTCTTTGTAACAATATTGAATTGACAAACCTTTCTGAATATATGAATGTGAAAGATAAATTGCCAACGATGATAGTAGCCGTTTTCTCGTGAGTGACTCATTTACTGTGGCTTATTCATGCGATGTGTCTGAAGCAGAAGCTGCATCTTCAAGTACTCATTGCTTTGGCTTGCTGAGGACCTGAACCCAATACCACATTTCCAAAGATGCTGCTTCATCCTGTTGTCCACTACAAAACAATACCGCAGAGGGCCGTGGAAAATAAGCACTTTAGAAACTAACAGGCATGGCTTGACATTTAGTGCGTATAAAGATGCATAAACCATGTAATCTGTCAGCTACAGGACTGCAGTGCATTAAAAGCCCTGTTAAGTCTTTGATGTTCCGTGAAGATGTTTTGACTTAAAAAATGTTTAAACTTAAAAAAAAAAAAAAAAAATTCAACTATTTGATCCCAAAGTTACCCGCACACAGGGATTATTGTGTCAACAACAGAGGAGTCACACAGCATAATGTCACTGTCAAAATGGAGCCAAGATCAAATGCTGATAAAAACAAGCTGATACTTATTAGTTCTGTCTGGTTGGAATGAGAAAAAAGCAAAGCCAACGCAGTGTATAATGAAACAGTGGTATCCTCTGCGGACATATTCCTCTCATACCATCTGTTGTATCTCCCGTGCTTGCATTTGTTTATAATTATAATGCGATAATATCTCTGCAGCAGTGACAGTGAATGGAAGTATCTAACACTCTTGTGGTGAGTCTTATTTGTTCAGTTTTACATGTTGAATTACTCAGAACGTTTCATTGGTCTCTCAAGCTCACAATATAATGTCTAATCATGTAAGCCTGGCAGCCTTTACAGATAAAACGGTGCCAAATGGACTGAGAGCTTTGTTGCTTTTCTTTGTATTGATCTAATGAAGAATGGATTTGATCTGACACAAAACTTTTGTTTCTTTTATTCCATGTGTGAATGACTTCCCTCCCCTGTCACACAAGATGTTTCTCTCCTATCCCTCATGCTCATTGTGTCACAGTGAGATCATTGAAGAGTGAGGTTTGGTGGCCCATGGAGGATTGCAGATGGTGTGAGCTTTATTAATAAATGTGGTTCTTGGATTCAGGGAGGGTATTTGTTGCTAAGACAAGAACGAAAAAGGGTGTTTTCAAATGTTTAATGGTACTTTGTATCTGTCATCAGGACAGGTTTTTTTTAATAATGAGCTGAACAGGCTGTTCTCCCATCCCTATTTTGGGTACGCAAGGGGAGGACCAACTTTCTATGAATTGAGACAGTAACTCACAATTCAACTTTGCTTTTAATTAATAAAATAATATAACTATCCATAAACATGCATTCATGATTAGCATTGGGACATAAGCTCAGGTCAGATCAGTATAAAGTTCATAGGTCGATAAAAACCTTAATTAACTTGGATTAACAGCAGGGAAAATAGAAAAACATATAAATATTTAACACCTCGAAAGCCCCATGACACCTTTGACCGAACACAGGGCATTATTACATATTAGTTGCTTAATAGATGCATTTCAAAGCGCCAGTTATACGCTTGTATGCTTGTACCATTGTACCCTCTACCACTACACTAGGAATACTCATTCCTCACATGCCACACGGAAATTCGCCATATATCTGACCATTTATGCAAAGAGTCACTATCTGCTGTTTTGCTAAAGAGATTAAATACAAGTCACGGTCAGGCTTTGTGTTTTTGCAGTGTGAGTGAGTGAGTGAGTGAGTGAGTGAGTGAGTGAGTGAGTGAGTGAGTGAGTGAGTGAGTGAGAGAGAGAGAGAGAGAGAGAGAGAGAGAGAGAGAGAGAGAGAGAGAGAGAGAGAGAGAGAGAGAGAGAGAGATGTGTTTAAGTTTTTAAACCCTCAGTGAACGAGAGCCCCTACTTTAAACATGATACTGCTGCTTAGACCTTGAGGGCTGCCAATCAGCGACCATATACATTGCTTTTTTTCCTCTAAAGTTGAGCTCTGAGTAATCAGCTGTGTATGCTCATGGTGCCATGTCTTTACATCTTTCAACAAATGCTTTCATAGAGAGGACAGTGTTACATGTTCTCTGTATGTTACAATGCTGTTATATGCACATCATGGGTTAAAGTCCTCTTTTCTTGCTTTCGTTCAGCACATGAGACAATAGCAGTTGAATTAATCTACTCTGGATATTCATTTATGTGACCTGTATTACCTGCTTGCTTCCAGGCATAATACCTCTGCCTGCTTTAATGGAAATACTGCCCTGCAGAAATAGGATATTTTTCAAAAAGGAACTGGATTATACACATAGAATTCATAATAAATTTCTGTTTTCACAGATTTCTGTTTTTAGTGGGCAGTGTGTGTTTTTCATCGTAATGGTTTTGGCTGGCTCTGTCTGACCCAGCCTAAGCCTCATTAAATGTGGGTAATGCAATCTATTCATGGGTTTGTGACATTTTATTTGCAAAAATAAACAAACAAATTTTTTTTTGATTTACGTGTCTTTCAGTAATTTGACATTTTGTTTAAGACACAAAATAATTAAGTCAATTATAGTGTTTTTTTTTGTACGCAATAATAATGTAAAGCAGGATACTGTAAATCCTGCTTTACAATTCTAATCGGAAGCCAAAACTTCCCTCCGACGGTGCAAAAATTGTGGTGCAGTACATGACCAAAAGTGGATCTGCTCATCCGACATCTCATACCAAAATCAATCCCGCGGTGTATAGACCTTCAAACCTTACCAGCCTAGAGTGCCTCAGTTGAGTCACTGCCTGCCTCTTACAAGAGGAGAGGTACACTGCATGCCCGTAAAAGTGTCGACACCTGCTCCTCCAACAAACAATTCCAAAATCATGGGTGTTAATATGGAGTTGGATATTGGGGCCACATTGAAAGTCACTGAGCTCTTCAGTACGGGTTATTCTAATACCAATGTTTGTCTAAAAACTATTTTATACAGCTATTAGCATCGGGTGTGGCTGAAGTGGCTGGATCCTCTAATTTGAAGGGGTGTCCACATACTTTTGACTATGTAGTGTACTTCAGGCTAGTTATTAAGTTAAAAAATAAATAAAAATTGTTGGCTAAACTAGAAAATTCCCCATGGTTTGCAGCACTGTCAGCTTGTGATGCACACTATGGCAATATTATAAATAGGTATGTAATGAATGGTTTTGGGTTGTTCTGTGGGTGTGCTTGCTGTGGGAGGTAATCTCTGATTTGGATTCCTGCAGGGATACAATATGTGACATATAAATTAGTTCATAAATAAGAGAATATAGCCAGAGCTGATTAATTGAACATTTTGCTCACTTTAGTCAATTGCTTGTGGTTTCCAGATGTTTTGGTGTAGTTGTTTGAAACTGAGCCTCCCTCAGTTTTATGCATACTAAGGGAAGTCCGTGCTCTGCAAATTGTGTATCACCACTGTATTACTACTGGTCCACCTCATTACAAAGCAAAACACAGCAATTTCGATTAATTGTTTTTTTTCCCTTCTTCTTCTGAGTTTAATCCTGCTGCCCTGCTGCAACAGCATTGGTGTTATTTCAGATCAGAATGCCAGGATGAAGGGCTGGGTGGGTCTCGCGTGCTACAGCCACTTTCTCAACCATAGCCTGCAAGTCCCTGCAAAACTCATCGGTCCAAAAACAAATTTTTTTCCCTTAATTTCTCACTTAAATGACAAGTGCCATATAGTGGTCAGACTCTAAGTTCTATAAGCCAATTACAATTCAGTTCCAAAATCTAGAAACAACGACTCAACCCATCATATCCTTAAATGTCTTTTTAATGAGTTTTAGAAAACAATAGTTTGTTTAAATAATAGATCGTTTTTGGCATTTTTCCTTACACAGAGGGTGGGCCGCACCCTAGGCATCCTCACTATGGCTGATCTCAGCAGCTAGGCAACATTGGACCTGGTTAGTAGTTGGATGGGAGACCACCTCGAAATATCTGCCGCTTTAAGCTCCTCTTCCTTGGGCATGCATCCTGCGGTCTCTGAGCCAGTCCTAATCCTGGATGAAAGAGGAGGGTTGACCGTATGGGTGCAGATACACCGGTTGTAAAGAACAAGACATTTGAAATTCAAAGCATGAACTGCTTTGAACACCTACGGGCAGTGTGCCCATGGACCGTGAGAAGAGGATGAGACTAAACTCACAATCCTGCCTGGTGGCTGTAAAATACCAGAACTTATAGGAATTGAATATACAATAAATTATGTTCCTATTATTTTTAAAACATCTATATTTAAATACAAGCACAATATTTCATTTGGAAATGTAGTCTTATCATGCTGAGCCAATGTTTGAACTATGTTTTCATCCTCCCTCCTATCCTATGATACTGTTGACAGAAATTTATTTGATTCTCATTACATAATTGCAGATACCTGCAGGTGACCTAGTTTGTAAACTCACTAGTAACCAATGATTTTGTGTTTGATATTTGATATAAATTTTGACTAATTGGTAGAAATGTATTTTGACTTTGTCTTTTTCTGTTGATCAGTGTCAAGAATGTAAAATGAAGTTCACTATGATTCAATATTTAAAACAAATAAAATATAAAAACATCCAATGGGGGTGAATACTTTTTAAAAGCACTGTATATGTGTGCGTCATCTGATTGTGAATAGGCCAGGAGCCATTACATTTCCTGCAAATTAAGGGGATAACTGGATTCATTTGGGATTTGGAATTAAAGATTTAAGATCTTTAAAGAAAATATTTTATGAGATAGAGACAGTGTCATATATTTTTTTCAGGATCTTCAATGAGAAAAGTCTGGATATTGATAACCATCAAAGTATCAACTACAGTTATGATAATGTTCAGTTAATGTTTTTAAAAAAGTCAAATCCATTAGTGGGTCCATTAATAGGACTTAATTTAAATTAATAATAGTTGTAAAGTGATTCTTGTTTTCATATGTTACCCTTAGATAATAAGAAAAAGCCAGTGTTCAGACTACCCCATTTCAAAGCATCACAAGCTGTTTGTTAAAAGGCACAAATAAAGTACATAGGGAGCATATGATATTACAGTCGGTTCATTTGCTTTTAAGAATCATAAAAACATTTCTGGATGCTGAACCCTAGTAACAAATGGAATCTTCTTGGCTGGCCCAGCAACAAACTCACTGCCTAGTTTGCAGTTTATAGCTGAATTGTTTAGTTATTAAACTCCCAGGTTTAGTGTTATACTATAAACGTAATTCTCCATTTCACTCAGTTCCGCAGACAGGGTTGAGAGTTGGGAGAAGGATAGTCGGCGGGAGTGCGGTAATTGAAGACCACAGCTAGGCAATAATTAGTCTATACATTTTCTAAATTCAGCAGCAAGAACCAAATAACACATTATAGGTTCTGTACCAGTCCCAAAGTAGGTGTGTTGCCAGTAAATAATAATTGCTGTTCAACTCTGACAATTAATCTCTCTTAATGTGTGCTGATATGAGCACCCTTTGCCCATTTTTTGCCTCTAAATTATCACATGAAATTATCATTTTGATTCAAACATACCACATGTATTTTGGTGGCAAATCTTGAGATGAATTTTCTTTTATAATACTAATAATGTGAACTGTATAGGTATTACCAGTCAAAGCCGTGAAGTCAATACTTAAACCTGCTGGGTTTATGGCATTTCCTGTTTGAAATAGAAGGTTGATATTGCCCAACCTGCTCCATTCCACAAATATATGACTAAATTAAATACAAGCAGACAAACTGAACGATCACATAAAAAAGCTTCAAAGCAAACCTACACGTAGTGGCCAGTTTATTAGGTATACTCATCCAGACCCAGGTCAGACTCCCGTTAGATAGAATTCCAGCCACAGCCACGTGACTTATTGTCTGTAGGAGAGATCAGGGTAGTGTACCTAATGAACTGACCACTGATTGTACAGCAATTTCAGGAGTATAGGACTGCTTAATCCTTTGTTTGCCTGTTTGGCATTTGTTTTTCTCACTACACTAACATCAGTGTGGTAACAAATGAATTAAGACTGAGGACCCTTGAAAGCCAAGGCAAAATTGTGATTAGCGCAATTTATTCTATGTTACCATCCATATGCCTTATCTCCTACCATTCTCTCTCTCTCTCTCTTTCTCTCTCTCTCTGTGAGCAATTTTTTGAGGCATTATTTTTATTATAGCTTGTCAGAGACCACAAAAAGAAGAAATGTTATTGGGAGTGATGAGTGCTTTGCCAAGCATCTCCTTGAAACTCCGACATCTGTACAATTTCCTGTTGATTTCAGTCCACAGAATGAAGGCATTATAGTCAAGGGTCGTCATGCGCTGACAGCTGTATGTTGCTGTGATTTTGTCCAGGTTTTCAACTCCTCCTTGGGTGGTATTATAATCAGAGCCCCGATTTTATCCCATTTTTCTTAGAGCAATTTAGTTGCAATTTTTTGGTTTTCATATTTTTTTCACTACCAAACTGAAATTTTCGTTAATTTTTAGGGTTGAAATGAATGCAAAGTGTATATTGTACAGAACATATAAGAGCAGGACAGAGGGGAAAAAATTTAAATAAGTTAAACATTCTTTGCACACTGATATCATCAAAACAGCACTGCCATAAATGAATACAAAGAAACACTATATGGACAAAATTATGGTCCACACATCTTAATCATTGAATTCGGGTGTTTCATTCAGTCCCATTGCCACAAGTAAATGTGGAAATTTTAATGCCTTAGCTTACCAAGACATTTTGGAAAATTCTATGCTTCCAATTTTGTAGAAACAGTTTGGGGAAGGCCCTTTTCTGTTCCAGCATGACTGTGCCCCAGTGCACAAAGCAAGGTCCATAA
>JAOVYW010000901.1:0-16952 GCA_025775045.1 Hiodon tergisus | reverse complement strand
GTGGGGAGGGTGTGTAAACAGAGTGGGGAGGGCGGTACTGGCTGAGTGCACCTGTTTTCATCGAGCGCTTGCCCATCCCGGGACCAACATTAAACCATTCAGAAGTCTTGCCTGGCATGGTCGGGTTTCTGCCAGCCAGCGGCTTCGAGAGAGAGAAAGGATGTGTTGGATAGCCCCTTCTTACGAAGATAAATTACTTTGGCAGATTTATTTATTCCTTCTCAGGTGCTGTTCTTGCGCCTCTCTGAAATACTCTATTACAGTGAGAAGCCCATAAGGGAGTAACTGCATAAGCCCTGAGGGGGATTTCTTACAGCATTAGGTGAGACAAATAGCTAGCGTTTCAGGGACGGCCAAGCCTGTTCAGTCGAGGTAAGGTCTTTTCACCAGAACGTACCAAAGCATATCTGCCTTGTCCATATTTTCGCTTACGAGGTCCTAAGCAAGCACAGGGGCTGTCTTTGTGACGTAGACCAATCATGCCGATCAACGCTGCCCATTTTCTAAGCTTAAACACAAAGATACAGCTGTCCATCAAAACAACACCAAAACCAGAAAACAACTTTGGTGATTCTAAATGACTTCATCATTTCAAGCTTAGGGATTTTTTTGGAATTGCAAGGTCCTCGAAACTAAATTTCCAGTCATAAGTTTAAAAAAATAAAAGGCACTTCAAAAATAAACTAAAATAACAAGGTGCATTAAAAGTGCTAATTTGTGAACATGGGATTGTTATAATGTTATAATGCATTCGTTTTAATGACCCCTATCGCAGTTAAAGGTGATGAGATCTGCATGTTTGTCTCTTCGCTTCATCTTCAGGTTATGAGTGTATGTCTAATCCTAATGAACCTCACCAGCCTAGCATCTTTCTTTGCTTCAAAGGCATAGGTCTGCAGTAAATCCACAAAGAGAATGTTTGGGCGACATGTCTAGCTTGGTGGTTTGCACTTTGGGGGTTAAATAGAACAAAGGGGGAGGTCAGAAAAAGCTATAAATATGCCAAAGGTGGATATATATATGGTTGAGAAGAGAGTGGGTCATAGAAACCATCTTGACATATGTTTGTGTATGACTGCTACCCTCTTGTATAAGCAGTATTACAAGCTTTCCCTAAAAACAGTCTCAACATTGTTGCCTCTCATAAAGAATCTGGATCAGACCTTCTGATCTAACAATGGGATTACCAACCAAATGACACCAAATGCGAACCAATTCTGACAGGTCTCTTGTAACTGGCATCAAACTCTGTTGTTGAGAAATAAGAAATAAGTGTAATGTGCAGCATTGCCAGGAATGGGTTGGCACACAGAGTCAGTTTGAGTGACTTGAGTGATCTTCCACCTGTACCGATTTTCCCAGTTGGCTTATTGGGCAAGTGGTTACTGTAGTATATCTGCAGCCCCACAGGGTTCTAACCGCAACACAGACTATGGGTCCAGATGCCCCCTCCCCCCCCATAAAATTGTGCCCACCCACTGCCGTTTTAGTTCCCAATTCACCTCGATTCCACTTGTCTCTGAGGATCGTAGACATTGCAAACCCCTACGGTGTGGGAGGCCAATCACAAACCTTGACCCATAACCCCATGGTCACAGAAAACCTTGGAGCAGAGAGTAGGTAGAAAGGAGGAGGAGAAGCACATCTGCATCTGCACTGTGAGCCATTAAACGCATTATGACAGGTCTCTTATCACGATTATCAAAGCCTGCTGATTAGAAGCATGGCACGGTTAGATTAGATTCACTGCTGGATACAGGGATTTGTTCGATGTTCCCCTTCATCAGGAAGGAAGAGAAACAAGAAGGAACAACATTGCAAAGATGCATTAAAAACAACTCAAATTAAACTCTGCTGGATCTCTGCAACAGCTCAGACCTGCTAGAAGAGCCTCATACCCACCCACCAAGTGTCCACTGGAGCAGCCCCCAGTTACCTCTGTGCACTCATTACTCCCCCATGGTCCCTGCTGCGGGATGCCTAGTGGTCCATTCCCTGCAGGGGTCCAACATCAACGTCCCAGCTCTTCTCATCACTCCTGCCCAAATGGTGGAATGACCTGCCTGCTGCAGTCAGACTTCATGTTGCGACACCAAACCATTTACCTGAATCCAGATAAACCGCACCAGCACATAATCTTGTCATCCTCACACCCATTCCAGACACCGGCATCCAGATAGATCTGGCCCTTAGCCTGTTTGGTGGGCTGTACTCGTCTATGTGCTTTCCCTCTGCAGGGGATACGATAGCGGACATGGCAAACTTTTCAGCAATGTAAACAGAGCACCTTGGCACGTCCTTTTATTGACTTGGACAGACAGTGTTAACGTTCCCCTCATGATTAGTAGGCTACATAGCATAGGCAATGGGTGAGCACAGAAGTTTATCACCACCATTTATCATTTTCTGGGAGGAGGCGTTACTGTCCAGCAGTACATCTATAACAATAGAGGACATAATATATGTGCACATAATAAAATTTGACTAATCTAGGCACCCTGTCCCATAATTTGGATTTTTAGACATGCATGCATGTACACTACCGTTCAAAAGTTTGTGGTCACTAAGAAATTTTCCAGATACTCAACTAATCTACAGAAGGCCAGGTTTATTGCTTCTTTAATCAGCACAACAGTTTTCAGCTGTGCTAACATAATTGCAAAAGGGTATTCTAATGATCAATTAGCCTTTTAAAGTGATAAACTTGGATTAGCAAACACAACGTGCCATTGGAACACAGGACTGATGGTTGCTGATAATGGCTCTCTATATACCCATGTAGATATTCCATAAAAAATCTGCCGTTTCCAGCTACAATAGTAATTTACAACATTAACAATGTCTACACTGTATTTATGATCAATTTGATGTTATTTCAATGAAAAAAACAAAACTTTTCTTTCAAAAACAAGGACATTTCTAAGTGACCCAAAATGTTTGAACGGTTGTTTACGTACACACAGGCAGACAGAATGAAAAGTAAGCAGAGACAGGAGGAGAGTGAACGATGGTGGACCTAAATAGTTAGTTAGTCGTAGTGTTCACCGACCCACTCAAATAGACCCTGTTAACAACTGATTTAATAGCCACGTATCTCCCTATGGTAGAGGCTAGACGATGTGGTTATCACCCAGGAACCCTTACCCCTCTGTCCACATTACAGGCACAGAACAAAAAGGCAGAATGCCCATCATTTCTTATTGGATGAGGAAAACAGCACTGCGGGCGACTGGAAACTATTAATCCCATAGATTCATCTAGTGTGAGCGAACCACTATAAATACAGATAAATTCAAAAAAGATCTGTAAAATTGCTGTAATCCTTTGTTATCGAGGACCCAGCTTTTCAGCAAAATAACCAGTGTCCAATTCAAATTCAAATAAGATATTAGCCTGCAGATATTAGCTATATCTGCTTAAAGTTTCCACACTGGGCAAAAAAAAAAAAATCTGTCATACGCAACATTCTCAAGGGGGGAAGGAAGGAAAGATGTTCACACAGAGTGGGAATGACACTTTACTGAAAAGCTGCAATTCCACTGAGAGTGGCAAGAGCAAGTACTGAGGCGGTTCACCCAGCGTTGAACAAGGGTAACCAGTATGTTTTTGGTTTAAAGGCTGAGGGTATGCCCTAGTGTTTCCCCTGTTAAGAACATAATGCAATAGCGCAAAGAGGGGCAAGTACCCTAAATTAAATTCACCAGGCTCTGCCACACCAGGAGCATCCAAGCGGTCCCTCAGGATCAGGACGGTGTTCAGGTCATTGTTTTTCAGGGCCTCTCCCCCCCCGAAGCCACATCACGCTTCAAGCACACTCTTTAAAGCACATTAAGTGCCTTGACCGCAAAATTAATACGAGGGAACTAAGAGATCCATGATGGTTTTTCAGCCAAACAGAGTTCACATTTAACAGAGCCAGATTAAAGCAAGCAGCCTCGTCTCCTACCCTCCCAGGGTCTTGTCACACATAAACATCATAATAGGTCCTCAGGGGCAACTTAAGACGTTACTGATGTCCAACAGGCGAAGCAGATTTGGCGAATTAGAGCAAAAAAGGCTTCCAGAGTAAAAACAAAAAGCCGGTCATTTCTTTAATGATTAAGCGACATGCAGCAGTATGAACATTTTCAGCTCCTTTAAAGTTTGCGATGAAGGCTATGGTGAATTACAAGCAGCAAAACTTTGGAGAATACACCGAACAGTCGCCTTTGAAGAGACAACAGTAATAAAATACCCAATTGCATTGAAAATAATTAACTGACAAAACTGCTCTACCTCAAAAGATCTTGGTGAGTGTGTTTGTGAATGCCATAAAAATAGATTATTCATCAAATAAGGTAGGTTTGCATTAAACCTGCTTCGACAGCTTTGCAGGCCTCTGTATAAAATATACAATTTCCAACAAAAGTAGAAATTTTAACAATGCGCTCTGGTTGCAGAGCTTGGTAAAAAGCCTGACGCAGATGACTTTTCCAAAACAGAATCTGGTTGCTTTATCTAATCTCCCCCTTAAAAGTAGTTATTTCCCTCTTTTTCCATAAGGTAACCAAGCTGCTTAACATAGGCAAAAAAAACAATTAAATAACATAACCGGACCAGGTCTGGCCAATTAACATTAGGCTAGCAGGCCAAAGTGTGGTAAATTCCTTAATTGATCAAATTTGTATTGCTATTGTAGTTCATTTGAAGTTCTTGTTTGAATTTCTGATATAAGGAAGACCTTTCCCATTTCCCCGATGAGCAACCTGAGCCACCGTTTCGAGGAAAGTTTTAAGCTGTACTTTGTATGACTTACGGACGTATGAAAAGATGATGCTGGAATGTAGCGTATCCACAGTACATTTTAGTGAACAGAAATTCACACTTACACATAGCCTACTGCACACACTTGCCTGGTGTAGCAATTTATAGTTGTCGCTAATGAAACGCTAATGAAATGCACCTTTTCCCCCACAAACAGGTCCCCCCTGCTCTCGTTCTCACATGTGCCAGATATATTAATTAGTAACACTGGGTTCGAAAATGTTTCATGGGTACACACCTGGTTAACACATCACACATGTTATACAGCTGAAAAGCGTGATTCTCCTTTCCCTGTTTACCGCTGATTCAACGTCAATATTACCAGCCATTTTAATTTGGCTGAACTCATAACCTAATTCCAGCAAACGAGTAATGGAACAGTCCATTTACATCACAGACGGGTTGATAGTCTCAAAACTCACAGGCTTTCCTCTAGCCGTGCCCGTGCCGTGTTGCTCAACCACCCAACAAAGGCATCAAGAACACATTCGCAGTGAGGGATGGCCTTCAACAGTGGAGCCAAAAAGTGTACTGTGAAAGAAGAGATGCTTTCTAAAAATATATATATATTTTGGTTAAAACAAGGTTATTTCTCCCCCTGGAAAAAAGGACTTCAGGAAGGTTCCTTTTTGCACTTATCTCAGCATGTTCTGTTTCTCTGCTACTCCCACGGGTCTGCTTGTGAAACAAGACAAAGGACGTATAATGGAGGCCGCAGTACCAGATGTGAAGCCACAAGTACACAGTCAAAATCCTTCTGAAAAGAAGGTCCAGGTGTAAAATGTGTACATCTAGGTGACCCAGATGGCCACACCCTACAGGAGGCGATAACTGCCCCCTGATAGACTTTACAGGAGGTCTGCTGTATGGCACAGTAATTAAAGCTGCAGTAGAGCTTATCGTGACAGGCAGAACGCATCTTTGCACAAAGCAAAAAATTGTGATAAAATTGATAACATGATTCCTATACTTGCCAATACTTTGGATATAGGTGTACGCAAAATAAATAAATGGACAAAACAGTTTTTAATGGGTGAAAGCGTTTTCTTTTTATCAACCAGCTCCAACTGGGATCTGAAAAGGAAGCATGCAGGGCAGAACAATTGGAAATAAAGTGCCTGCTGTCATTGGCAGTTCCCAAAAAAGCATACACTGGCTTTGTAATGACAGATTTTGACCAAGTATTTTACCTTTTTACACACCACCTGATATTATGTTGCTCTACTTTTATATTTACAGCCAACCAGACAACACTAATATTATCTTTCCCTTCCTCTACTTTTAGATAGAGCGCGATCTACCTGACAACCCTGAGATTATCTTCTGCTATTTTGCCAAGGTGGCTATGTGGACTAGTATTCCTAAACCGTCCACTTAGGAAGGAATTTCACAGGTGCTCGGTTGAGGTCGAATGGCATAACTACAAGTTGGTACTTCCAAAACCTGTTCTTTCTTTTTAAATTCTTAACGGTTTATGAAGTATAACTTCCTGCTTATGCTGCCAATTGTCTGTTAGTGAGAGTCCTGGAACAATGATGGAGGGGCTGATTGATGAATTCTCCACACCTGGCTTAGCCTCTGGTTTAGAAGAGATGCCTCCCACTAGACCGTCATGGCAACATTTTGCTGTTATTCATCGACAGCTGCATTTTAAAACTGTAGTCTGTTTTATATTTTATTTTGTCACTGAGGATGGACACACTTGTTCACTGGTTTGGCAAGTCATTAGATAGATTAGTTTGGTTAGCCATGAAAGAATGACTTCAAGTAAATAAGCTGCTGCTGCTACTTTTTCCTTCCTTGTGTGAGAAAGGAATTGCAAATCAGCAGAGGAATAGGTCAGTGGTTCCCAACCTTTTCCAACTCTCTGCCCACACAACCAAACACATAAGTTTCCGCTGTCCACTGCAAAAATTTTTACGGACCAGACTATTTGTCGGAGATTTTTAACAGTCTTTACTGAATAAACTGGCAATGAACAGAAAATTCAGATAATGAGCCACAGAGCCTCAAAGAGACTCAGGCTGGCAGGAAAACCAGATCCAGATTAATATTTATTTTTCGTTATTTAATTATATATCAAATTATGATATTTAATTTTACATATATAAAAATTATTATTTCTTTTAATAATAATTGGTAGGCCCCAGCAATACCGACACAGGTTGAAAACCACTGGTCTAGGTGTCCCCTCAACAGGTACATGTTAAGTAGCTATAGGCTTTTATTTTTGGTGATTTTAATAAATTCTTATTTTAGTGAACTTTTTCAATTTACATTGTTTCGGCCATTGTCGTCTATCTGGTCAATGCAACGCAGATAGACTTGGGGCCATAACACAAGCTCATTCATTTGAAGTTATTCAATATAAAAAAAAACAAAAAAACAATTAAATGGCAACGGAGTATTGGACTGCCACACAAAGGATCAGCTAACACATGTTCCTTATGGCTGTGCAATTAATATCCGGGTGACTTCGGTAATATAATTAAAATCCTGCAACTGAGGTGAAATAAGCTAAAACTACACTGCAAACTACTGGCATTTTCGCAACACAACAGTAGATGCATGCAATCGATTAAACAGTGACAAAGAAGAAATAAAACTGAAATTTCTTAAGAAGTATATGATATGGGCAATAATGCTAAATATAAATGGTCACAGTTCTGTTAATGTACACTTCGGTTTAACAGAAACTGCACTCCCTCACAATTCCCTGCCTTCCCACAACCTTTGAAGTTAAGCCCCGCACAAAGCGAGTCACTAAGTGGTTGGATTCTTTTATTTCAGGCTTACTGAAAGAAACCTTATTAGCAGAGTACCATATAATTGTCTTTGAAGGCCCTACTCTGGAACGGAAGTGCAAAAAAAAAAAGAAGCAAATATAAAGGCAGCTTTGGAATTGTTCCACATTAAAGAAATGAAACGAATAGTGGAAACGCGATCCTGAGAAAAATTTAGCAAACACATTTAAAGTGTTCAAGTTAGTCATAGAAAATTATATTCTGTATGTTTATGTCTGTTTATACTCGGCTATCCAAATAACATGCATTTCCCCTTGGTTTTGAATTTGAATGTTTGAATATTTAACATACAGATAAGAAAGAATGTAATGTTTAAATCATGTTTTGCAGGCAGAATGAATCATATGCTGTACAGCTCGTTCTCAATTGCAATTTAATGCCCAGGGCTAAATGCACTGATGGTAAAAAGAAGAAAAAACATATCCACTGAATAATTTTCCAAATTTCTCTAAGCATTAGCCAGGTAGGATACTTTTGGTCGATTACAGCATGCAACCACTGGCTTATAAATAAATGGCTTATAAATAAATAAATAAATATCAATGAAGTCTAAACTCATTGAGCCCTGATACCTTACCAGCCAGGATTTGTAGCTGTACTACTTAACACAAGCGTTGCACTGCTTATTGTCTGTACATTTATCAGTAATTGCCATTGCTGGGGAAGACAGAGCAGAATGCGAGGGAATCGTCTTCCGCAAGGCAGAAACGCAAACACGCTAGCAAGCAATCGATCAGAGAGTTGCTCTCAGGATCCTTCCCAAGCAACATCGAAATGGACTGCATTAATCTCAGACTCAGGTGATTGCATTCTCGAAGTTTGCTTATTTATTTACATTATTATTTCGTTTAGCAGATATTTCCATAACGACTAACAAAGTTTACCACTTGCTCTCTATCCAGCTTACGTTTTTTAAACTCTTCAATGTGTTAGGAAAAAAGAACATTTAAATGGCAGGATATTTACTGATATACAGCCACCTCCAAAAGTATTGGCACGTTTAAAAAATTTGAACAGATATATACAGTATTATATTAAAACAGGTAATAAGCTATATTTTATGCTCCACAAATATGAGGAAATTATATTTGTTTATTCTAATAAATTGCTAAGAGAAGAAGTATGTGTTTTTTGTAATAATTGTTTTTCCTCAAAAAGATAGGTGTCAAAATCAATGGCACACCTAAAGACAAAATTAAATTTAATGCAGTGTGAGGCACATAGCCAGAAAAAAAATCCTCTATTGAGGACAACCAACAAAAATAAGCCTCTGGAGTTTGTTAACCAACAAAGTAACTTCAATTGGATCCGAGTATTATGGTCAAATGCGACCAAAATTAGATTTTTATGGCAAGCTCACCAGCGTTTTACAGCAAGCTCACCAGGGAGACTTACGTTTAAAAGAACCTCATACCTACGTGAAATATGGTGATGGATCTATGATGTTATGGGCTTGTTTGCTCCTACTGGCTCTGGGGCTCTTATTAAGGTCATATAAATCATAAAGTCTAGAAAGCATCAAGTCCTTTTGGAGAAAGGAAGCTGACACTTTCAGAAAGACAATGATCCCAAATATACCTCAAAGTCGACCAAGAAATGGTTCACTGACCACAAAATGAACATTTTGCAATGGCCACCTCACTGGATCTGAACCCCAATCTGTGTGAATTGAAGATGGCAGTCCATATGTACAGACCAAAGGATATGAAGGATCTGGAAATATTCCATGAAGATATACAGTTTCAGATCCTTCTCAATCTCATAACATTTCATAGAAAAAGGCTGTCAATAGGGAAGGTTGTGCCAAGTAATTGTGACATTTTTTTGGGCAATACATTCATTCATCTGTAAATAGATTAATATATAATCTGTATAGATTAATATATGTTGGTTGATTGAACTGAATCATTAATAGTAATTATTAACAAGCGTGCCAATCACACTTTTTAAGTGCTTTTTTAAGTGTTTTTCCATGGATTCAAACCTGAAACCTACAAGTACAACGCCCCTCCAACTCTCCCCCAGCCCCTCCAACTCTCCCCCAGCCCCGCCAGCTCTCCCCCCGCCCCGCCAGCAATTTCTGCCCCCAGTTCAAACTACAGCCAGCAACAAAGCAGCCTCAACCCCAACACAAAGTCACATGTTTAGTTTTTCTGCACACAGAATGCAAACAAATCTGAAACATTCATTTACAAACAAAATGACACAAAAACTAATTGAATATACTCCTGATGAAACCCACTAAAAGGGAATCAAGCTGGGGTGCCTCTGAATATTAAAATTAATTGCAAACACTGAAAGAAAATTATGAAACCTTCAAAAAATAATAAAGTAGTAAATATTGTTCTGCGGTTACTTTTTATGCAACACCACTGACTGCTCATTAATTCCAATCTCCTAAACACACACACACACACACCTGCACAAAAAAAAAAACTATATCTCGTTAATCTTCTAATCAGACTGTGTTTCAATTACAACACAACTGTAAACGTCTCCTGAATGTTACTCAGCCTGGAGTCCTGGGCTCCATATTAGTGCAAAATATAATAAAATAATTTTTTTTTAAATGTTGGTCAGTTGCTGTCGGGATACACAGGGCATTTCAGAAAGCAATGTGATACGACCTAACGACACATTTCTTTACAGGCATTGTGTTTCTGTCTCATTAGGAAGGTTCTCTTCAGCTGGGAAAAATGACTAAGGAATTGTGTTATTCCAAAAAGCATGTGTATAAGCTACGCTAGTCAGGGGTTGTCCTGTATACACGGTGCACCGCTCCCTCAACCACAATATCCTGGTTTCCAGAGTAACAGATGTTTTTCCAGCAATTGCTGACACACATATGTGGAGGGAATTGTTATTAACGGCAGATGATTTTTTAATTTATTTCTCTCCCCATTCACAGTGGTAGCAACAATAGACACCCGAGCCATTATGAGCACATTAAATTTCAACAGTATTCATTAATCCCTGGCCAAGGCAAACGCAAGCAGGAGAACCTAAATACTGGTGATTCAGGGGCTCTACATATACGCCAGCCTGAGAAATCTTGGCCGGCATGGATAAAAAGACATTAAATGTAAAAAATCTCATCATTAACATTTTTTTAAAACTATATTCAGAGGTAATGGTTAGGTTACAAGGTCACATCCTCCCAGAGATCTAGAACATCATTAAAGTGTGAAATTGCAGAAGGGGAGAGACTGATGGGCGCTTACTGGCCCAAATAGTTCTTCTCTGAAGGTCAGCCTCTCATTGGGCATCGTTATTGGAATGAGTGAGCCAAAAACGACTGAGGCTAATGCTGGACGCTGTACAGTACGGCTGCCCCAGCCATATTAAACTCAGCATTCGCCACAGGACAAAAAATAAATAAATCAAAACTTCCTCAATCCAGGACCAGGATCTGCATGTCATTTGCTAGTTCTAGTTGGGCAAGATGCCAACCCTGCTGCAAACCAACCTTCTTCAAGCTAATAAAATGGCTTTTCACATCTCCGTTAATGATAACCGGCAATGGCTGTTATTGCCTTAATTAAGGTTTGAGCAGCGGTTGAAGTATGACTTCCTGGGGCTCTGCAGGGAATGTTTTTTACCTCCAGAAATTCAGCAAAAATGCCAGTGGGCATAAAAAACATAGACCACGTTCAAGTTAATTCATAAGTGCACACAAAATAACCTGCTAAGCTATGTCAAAGAGTTCCTCTGGCTTATACCCCTGCGAAAGTCAATTTTTTCGTGTTCTGTTGATGCTGGTCTTGTCTAGGGTTTCTGTACCACGAAGCAGAGGTAGACGCCTGGAAACTTTAATGCGTAGTCCATTCATGAAGACATGAATATTTTTATTGAATGCTTTATTGAATTTTATTGAAGTGAACTTCTGTCCTGCAGGTCGATTTCACACTTTTGTCGAGGGAGTGCGTTCCTGAACTGCTAACATTTCTATGAAGCGTTTCCCAAACTGTGCCATGAAGACTGTCTGTTAGCATCCCTCCCCTGTTTTTTCGCCTATAATTCAGAGCCACTGACGTACCTGGAGTAGTTGAAGAGCCGGCTGCCCCAGAGGCTGTGCTCCCCCCGGGGGCCAGAGTGGAAGTAGCAGGAGTCGCTGCCGTCGAAGCGGTTGAGCCCGTCCTCTGTGTTCATTGAGGCGTGGCTGTGGACCACATCTAGCAGCACCATAATGCCCATGGAGTGGGCCACGTCAATCAGCTGCTTCAGCTCGTCCGGTGTGCCGTAGCGGCTGAAGGGCAGAGGCGCGCCACGGTCAGATTATATCAGGGGAAAAACTTATAACTTCCTGACAATGGCTGAAAATCCGCCCGTTATATTTTGCGGCATGTTAATTCTTGTTTTAAACAATTGCTTAAATTGCTTGAATTACTCATGAGCGTTATTACTGCACAAAACTACGAAGAGAATATGGGGATTGTGATTAAAATGGTAGTGTGACTCGCGTAATGTCCAGTATTCAATAGATTTCCCAACTCCTGGTGCAGGACTAGTCAGTCAGATGAAGAGACAAAATGTGCCAAAACTGTAAGCATTCAAATCCCTGACAGATCACGGAACTCTTTAAAAAATATTAATCTCCAAATTACATAGCTGCTTGACATAACTAACAAACGCCCGGGTTTCCTTCTGTATCAATGGCTGCAATGTCAACCCATCAATGTCAAACTCAGCAATCACATAATTGCAGCTTAACTCAAAAGCATAGCACTCCCATTGTGTAAACTCTCATTTAACGTGAAAGCGAGCGGAATTAATAAATGCCTTACAATTCGACGATGCCCTTATTTGAGCATTTGGTGTGGCTGCGTATTTCATTAGAGGGTGCTTCTCTCCACTGGATAACTCGCCAGATCTCACTGAATGAGCACTACTGCTTTGTGGAAAGCACAGTTCTCAAGGCGTGGCCATTAGTGCCTGTAAGCCTTACAATTTGCCCTGACAGAAGTCATGGGATTTCAATCTTCGTGGGGATGTTTGATCTTGTAGACTGAATAGGACAGGCCAATATAAAGGCAGGATGGCTATAACTTTTTAACTACAGGGAATTTAACTTTAGTTAAGTACCCTGGGTGACAATTTAAGCAGACACACAGCTAGCTACATTCAGGAAACCTTTTAGCAACGCAATACTCTTTAGAAAAAGTGTGTCTGTTAACAGTGTAGGCCTTGTGGACTTACTTTCATAGATTCATAAAGTGTTAATGCGCTCTCCAAAAAACGCCCTGCAGTGTTCTCCAGTGTTTTAGTCCTGTTTCAGTGTACGTTACCTGGACGCAGCAAAGAAACTGGTGACCTGGTACCCAAAGCTGGCGTAATAGGCGTGCTCCATGATGGCCATCAGCTGTATGCAGTTGTAGCCTGTATGTGGGGAGGGGTGGGAGGGGGAGAGGGGAGAGATTCAGTTCCTGGAAGCCTGATATGCGCCCCCCCCTACTTTTCCAGCCAATTGAGCCACAGTTTGCAGAAATATTACGCTCCCATTACGCTCACTGAATGATTTTGCCTGTTGTTTCGTCTAAGACGCAATGTCAACCGCTCTTCCTTGAAACTATGTTAGCATTGACAATCTAATGAAGAAGAAAAAAAAACCAAACACGTAGGCTGTACACGGTGCAAATTTCACTTCAATACAGTAGAGTTGAGTTAAAACCTTCTGGCCTTACTTTTGAGGCCTATTTCAAACACAGCTCTCAAAATTGAGTCCCAAAGTGAAGCGGAGCTGGTGCCAGTTGGGGGCTCGGCTGTAAACCGGGCCCAGCACCGAATAAAACTCGCTGAAGCACAGAAGCAGTGGATGGTCGGATTAAAGCGGCACTCTGGCTCAGGGATCTTATGGATGCAGAGGGTCTCTGGGGAAGGTGGATCTAAGTCCCAGCCATTTATTCTCACCTTCCACATTGCTAAAGTCCTAATGGGTTTTCATGCCACCTCGCAATTAGCATCTGATTAAAATAATTTCTTATCCAAACAGAGATTTAAATTAAGGAAAATCCACACTAACTGGAGTTGGACACCAGATATCTAGTAAACCAGAAAGAGACAATAATGGCATTCAGTTTTGCTGACATAAAGGGACAGGGAGGTAGGGTCTAACACTCCCCAACCCCTGACCACGGTCAAGGGTTGATTTCCTGCACTTTCATCACCTACCGAGATCTTTGATTCGAGGCAACACGTTGGCGGTGAAGTTGGTGTAGGATGCCACCTTCCCCTCTGGGGAGGCAATTCCCACATGGGACTCGTATATCCTCAAACTCCTAGGCTTCCTGGGGCGACAGTGCATGTGCTGGAAGACACAGGAGACTGCTACGTCAAACACACCGGGAAACCCAGTGGCATTTTATCCAATTACAACTGGGGTTCCCCCATCATCTGGAACTGATTGGAAGTCATTTTAAACAAAGCATGAACCCAGTGCTCTACAGGATCCTAGCAGCACACACAACGACGCAACGTATTTACATATGCTTACAAGATAAGGCTGTGGAGGGTCCCAGTGCACCCAATCATAAACGACGGAATCCTTGTGCTTGGTGACATACTTGGCCCAGGGCGAAATTCGATAAAGGCGCTCTCCAGCTCTGGTGTGGATCACCACCTGTGAAAAGAGAAGACAGACTGCCGTTTCCACAAGGCCATCGACCGAGACGTAAAGAACAGTCTGCCCATCTGTGACAATCCACAGGTGCTGGAACAGATGTGACTGACGGGCGCATGACTGTGTGTGTGTGTGGGAGTGCGAGTCTGTTCAGGGTCACTTACAATGACCCATGGAGGTGCGACCTGGCTTAGCCTTCATTTGAGTGGGAAACACATAACTGAAAGGGCCCTAGGAAAATTATGGTTCCGTGGACTTAATGGGTCAAACATTGCAAATTTTTCGCATTATTGTCTATTAGTGTTCCTGTTTTAACATACAAGCAACTTAACATGCACAAAAACCACCCTTAGTATTATTTATTTGTTATTGTAATGAAATGTATTTAGAATTAACAAAATTCGGTTTTAACAAAGCCCAAAAAAGGGGTTTAATGTAGTTTGAGAAAAACATCACGAAAACATGCCACCAAGTCGCTTTGTGCAGTTTTTCCACAGGTGATGGGAATGGAAATAATCAATGGTAACACATGTATTAATGTTAGGCTCCTGAAATGTGGTTAGGCTTTACTGTGTTCTCTGATGCCTGGCCCTTTGCAAGAGAGAACGGTGGGGAGGAGAAGGGGCTAGATATAACATTGAGGGCCTGTCTGCATAGGTGTAGATAAGAGGGATGTTGGGGCTCTAGACATGAGGCAGAACTGACCTTATTTGGGAGAACTGAACTTGTGTTTAAGTTTAAGTACGTCTCTCGCATAGCCTGTGATGTTTTTGTGTGTGTTGAGGAAGGTCATGAGCGTTTGTGATCCGTCAGGGAAGAGAGGGGGTCTATAAGTGCATATGTACCCATTCATGGTACAGAGAGGCGCTAAATGTCTGGAGAAGTGTATACAAGTGGCTCAAAAAAACTTGTAACTTTAAAGAGCATTGGGGTCTTGTACTGCGAGGGTCTTCCCTTTGTGCACATTGTTTTTGTTTTGCTTTTCTTGAAATGTCTTCCTTATTATTATTATTATTATTATTAAGTTAGTTTGCCAGTGATTCCTTCATTGTCCAGCACAAAGTTCCAAGAATAAGGTCAAACTATTAACTCCGTAAAAGGGTAAAAGGGGATATTTACTCCGCATTTCAAACCGTGTTTACTGTAAACCATTACTACATTTTCTTTATTTAACAAAAAGCAAAATAAATAACTCCGCCTAGGACCATGAAAACAGAAAAAAATGAATGAATTTTCCCAAGTCCTGTGAGTTTTCCCAAAGCTAATGATATTCCAATACATTACAGTTTTTCTCAACTGGACGATTGGAGGGTTGAAGGGAAACGGTTATTCGCCCCCGCCCGTCACGCGAGTAATTTAAATGAGGACCTCGCGGCCAGGAAGCCGGAGAGCGCTTCCTTTAATGTGGAACAAACACGGAGTCCGCTTCCTTTTAACGCGAGAACGGCGTTCGGCCGAGCGTTTCTCAGGGTCGGTCCAGCGACAAAACCGTAATTGGATTTTACTTCCATCAAAGCATTTTCTCTGCATACCCAGAAGCCGTTTCCCAGACAAGGAAAAGGTCATCTGAGCCTTAACGATGCATTGGGAAAAACTCGCTTATCTCTACATACAAGTCATTTTATTTTTTGTTTTTCTGCGTTGCCACAGATGATGCTTATTTTACAAATGGTAATTGTATGAAGCTGCAATTGCTGACGGCTATCCGTCCCCCCCAGAACTTCCTCCTATTGAAACAGTGGGAAACGAAATAGGAATTTGGTTTACAATACGCACACAACATGCTGCAAACTGTCATCTGGTATTGTTTAAAACGTGGTATATAGAAATGAAAATTAAGCGACATTAAAACAAATGGCAAATTAATTAAATAACATTTAAGTACAGACACCTCCGTATTTATTCATACCCCACTTAAATTCATACCAAAAAAAATGATTCAACCCAGAGAAAATTACGGTGATTCCACATAATTTTTTTCCTGTTAAATGGTGTTTTTGGTTACAAGGGAATAAACAATATGGAGGTTCATTTGTGGTAAAACTCACAACTAGGGGTGTAATGATTTCAAAGCAAATACAATAGGCCTACTTAAAAGCAATGCTGATTTCTAAATTGACAAAGTTTTTCTTTTAAATCTACCGTTTTTCAATTCAACAGCTATTTGAAGCCTCCTTTTGTAAGTAGCGGGGCACACCAGATCTGCAGGGAATCACTCATGTCCTTTTATTCCTCTCCTCGTCAACTACAACGAGCAGGTCCTTTAGAGCAGGGGTGATCAACCTTACTATCCGACAGCCACTGCTCTCATTGGGTATAGAGCTGCCTTACAATTGACCCTTTGCTAAGCTCCGCCTTAGTTACTGTTGCCACCTCTGTTAAGCTTGCCCTGCTCACAACATGGCTAAAGTGGCCTAAACCTCTCACTAAGGGAGTTGCAAAAAAAACGTAATAGAAAAATGTTTGGAGAGACAGTCAATCATTTTTTTTAAACAGGCTCAGGAGGGAAACATAAATTAAATTATAAGGACATACCAGTCAAAAGTGTGAAAAACTCCAGACTGAGAATATAAATATCACTTAGCAGTAGCCCTACTGCACCTCTGGGTAAGTTTACATAGCTAAAAACCCATACTGTACCTAATTTTCAGCTACAGTGCCTTGCAAAAGTATTCACCCCCTTGGCATTTTTCGTGTTTTGTTGCCTTACAACCTGGAATTCACATGGA
>JAOVYW010000900.1:0-16957 GCA_025775045.1 Hiodon tergisus | reverse complement strand
TTGTTTGCATGAGGTTCTGTTCCCTCACCGCGATCGTGAGTGTTATGGCGTGTGAGGGCTTTCGGTCTGTTATCGCTCATTTAGCAGTTCTTTGCACTGCCAGTTCCGCCTTTCTAAAGGTAGTCGTAAGCGCATGTGCGAAATAAAGAGCATAAATTCCTGTTAAAACGGTCTCTTGCTTGAAACCACGCAGAGAAGTAGCTCTCTTGTAAAAACGCTACAGTACCCTTAAAAATGATTATGAATAAAATCTAACAGATGTATATTCAAATTAAGGTTTTACTAATATTACTAATAATAATATTGTTTGATTAATTTTTTTTAATTTTATTTGCATGTATTATATCCAAAACTTTAATGTAGAATGCATCTTTTCGTTCGACCCTATATTTTCGAATTTGACAGGAAAAATTAAATGTGGAAATAATCGTAACTAAGATACTAAAACATGTTTAGAATCTTTCTGTCTCTCACTAAATTAACAGTCGGCAAGAGCGATGATGGGGGTTGATGGATATGTAGGAAAGCGACTTTCTTTTTGTTAATGATTTGGAGGAGGGGTTTCTCATAAACCAAGCTTCCGGAGTTTCGGGAGGGGAAAATCCATCATCAAGTGAAATAGACTATGTGACCAGCAGAGAGAGACTGTGAGGTGTCTGTGAAAGGTTTTCGGTATTGGTTAGCCTCGGTAAGGAGTTTCAGCCTCAGTACCATATTGCTATCTCAGTAAGGTGATGGAAGAGAGGAGTGGACACTGCTTTATGTTACTGCCGATGCCACCTTTGTTTTAAGGAGTTTTGTAATACTGTCTACGGAGGAAAAGGATACGTTTGTCACAGATTCCAGACGGTGGATAATAAAATGTACCTTAAAGGAGGCGCCGTGCTGACTCTCCTGGCAGCTCTGCAGGTAATATATCACTGCAATTCCGTGAACGTAGAGAGTTGCGCCGTGATGTATTAGCGTGCCTGTGTTCTGTAACGTTAACGAGGCTGCTGAAAACCAACCATCCCCGTGCGTATCATTTGAGATCAATTGCATTTTAAATGTTTGTCATATCTTATTCTTTTTTTATTAAGTTTACCATGGATTAGCAAATGTATCTAAACACCATCAACGAAAACAAAACGCATAAATCAATGGCCGCTGTTTGTTTGTGACTCTCAGGTCTTCTGTTGCTAGCTAGTGGGGATTATTGATGTAGTTTAGTGGATATATGTGCTACTTTAGATCATGTGTTTTTCAGTATATGTACAGTATTTTTGTTGAATTTAGCTTACGTGTTGTGCAATCGACATTAACAATGCATTGGCGTTAAAGATGTAAGGGAATGTGTTACTGTCCATGGTATCTATGACGCTTGAAAGCGTTGCGTGTAGCTAGCTCGATGGCGTTCTAATGTTAGTGCTTCAGAATGTGATTTTGAGTCCTCAGTATTAAAAACAAAAGTACCAGAAATTCTGTAGACTGCGGAGCTTGCCACAGTTTTAGTTAGAACTGCAAAATCAAATTATATTACTTAATTAATGGAACATTATTTAAACGGCAACAATGGTCGTCGGTGCAATTTGGAATTTTTGAATCAAGTAATCAACGTTGGCTGTCGATTGCACTTGTAGCAATACGGTTTGATAGATTATTTATCTGAAATAAAGTCTTAGTCTGCAATCTGCTTTTTTGTTGACATAAGGGGTGGTAGTGGAGTTTTTGTCAATTCTTGTAGATGAAACAGCCTTATTTGATCGTTGCTTGAATCACCATTTCCTTTCCGATATTTTCTACGAGATACAAAGACAAACGCTATTATATATTAAATAGATGATATTTTCGTATGGTATTGGGATGAATTGGAAAATAAACCCGAATCTATAATTGTGGAAAGTGTTGTGTTCTATTTCTGTTGCATACGATTTAATCCACAGTTTTAGAATGCTTTCTAAAGTTTTATGATGTAAAGTTTATGTTTTATTTTTTCAATAATTGCACTCTAATGTAAAAAATAAAATAAAAATAATTCTTGGCTGTGGTTGCTTGGTGAAGTTTAAATGCGTTCAGTGATAAAAAATAGTTAAAATTATGTGATTGAAAATGGCAAGTGCTACGGATACCCACAATGCTGTGGAACTCATAATAATTTATTGCAGCCCCACGCAGAAACATGACTAAGAGCACTAGTAGGTGGGGTGAAATGTTCTCCTGAGTTATATTACCGTGAGTCCTTATTCAAACCTTCAATATTCACACATAACATTTCTTCCCAAATTTTAAAAGTTTGTAATATTGTATATAAACACCCACTATTCATGTCTTCTTGCAAAACATCCTGTCTCACTTTATATTTATAACCTAAATCATGTTAAATAATAGCATGGCATTAACTTATGGTTTGAGTTATTGTTTAAATATTAATATTGTTCACACAATGAACCACACGGAAATTATTTAGAAACTCTGAGTTGAAGTCTTAGTTGGTGCTTTTCTTTAACGAGGTTTAGTTAAAAAATTTTTTTTTAAATAAGCCATATAGGTATAATGTCAAATGTACCTGGCACATAGATTGGGTGGCTTTCTAACTGTAAGGCTGCAAATAACAGTAGTGGAAAACATTGGTGTAAACTGCAATTATATATTGTTTATAGATGAATGTTTCATGTCAAAGTCCATCAATTGTGGATTGGATTTTAATAGGGCTGGTTCATCAGTAGATCCGTTGTGTACCCGCTGCAGGGCCCTGAAAAACAATGGATCTTTTGTGTGCCTCTAACAGGCAAATATTTTCCTCTTGTGGAAAGAAACTATGACAGACCGGTACGAGCCATTGAACATATTTGAACTTAATATTTAATTAAAAAGATGGAGTATTAAGCCTCTCCAAGATTTCTGAGGATGCATTGAGCCATTTTGAGGGAAAAATACAGGAAGATTGATATTTCTGAAGACTGAATGTGCCTATGACACAGGTGTATTCAGCAAGCTCTTTCTATTGTTTTTGTCTTTCTTGCTTGTCATCAAAGGGCTGCTTTATCAGGAATAATCAGTGATCAGAAGAACAAATGGGGTCCTGTCCTTGTTTAGCCAGGCTTCTTGGCAGATGTTTGATACCTTTGGCATTATACTAATTGCTGTCAATTTTAAAAACAACAGATGCTGTTGTACAACCCTTGGAAGTGCTGCAGGGTTTTGGAAAGAAGGGGAAACATGAAAGAAAAGTATCGTTTTTATTTCCTCAGATCTCCACAGAAGGTCGAGAGTCCTCATTTTGCAGAGCTGGGTTTTCGAAGGACCTATACAACGCTGCAGTCCCTGAAACAGTGATTGAGGGACAGCCACTTCTGAACGGTAAATCTCTTTCCTTATTAAAAATAAAATCCCATTTGTTACAGTATATTTTAGTTCTTCTTTATGTATTTAGAGAAGTCTTGTGTGTGGGTGGGGGGAAGATAACTAATGTGACCCAAGCTCATTAAACACTCCTTCAATTCAATCAGTTCAATCAACCAACTTTACTGGAAATCAGTTGCTTATGAACACGGATAAAGGGTATTTGAGTAGCATCCAATGTTTGCTTGCAAAATTTATATGTCTCAGCAAATTTATTTAAAAAAAAAAACCCTTCCTGATGAACATTTTTTTGTGACAAACTGACTTGTGAAATGTAAGCAGACAATTGAGAGCTCATGGGCTGGGTTAATTTTAGGCTCTCACTGGTTCCTCGCCAGCTAATGAAATATAATTCCGTTAATTAATCTGTTTGCTTTAAGTGTTGTGTTTATCTGCATATAATGTAAACACAAGACATTTGCAGTGAAAACTGTGTTTTAGTGGGTGAATAAGAAATGGCTGGAAAATTATAGAAATATCAGCCTGCTATATCCCTCTCATTATAAATGGCACAAGAAAGATGAGAATGTGCACAATGCGAAGTGTGCCATTCACAGCCGGTTTATGGGTTTATGGTGCTCCCACCATGCCCTCCAGCAAAACGATGGCCATGCTTCGGACAGACTTGCCCCCCACACACACGTTTTTTTAAGACATGGCTAAAACAAAGCTATCACCAGCATGCAGAAAGGCGGCCAGCCCAGACCCTTTAAGGTTTAAACGGTTTAACAGTTTAAACGGAAGATATATTTTCACACCAGGTGCCTTAATTTCATAGTTTGACAAGATCCTGAATCAGAGGATTGGGGGTGGGGGGTGGCAGACAGTGCATTACTTGTGTTGTAGTGGCTTTTCATCTTCCTGTTGATTAATCTGCTCTTTGCTTTGACTTGTGGATGAACCATCAACATTGGGAGCCAGATAATCTGGCCCTCTTACGGAGAAACATTAATCACCTTTTTTGAAGGTACCAGTTAGTTGGTGCCTTCTGTCCTGAACTGCATGGGACAATATTAACACAAAAATCTGTTAAAGTATAGTCCTTTTGCAATGGTTTCACAGTAAGACTAGTTTGCATTCTCAAAGATTGGATAGAAGGATATCTTTTTAAATGAAAATGATCCATTGAGTTATTTGTTGCAGAATACTATAATCACATTCTTATATGAGTTCTGTTTGAATTGAAATACTTTAGTAAGTTACGTTTCTTTTTGACAGGTTTTAAAAGAAAGTTTTAATTGTCTCTTTTTTTCTTACCACATTACTTCTCACCTATGTGTCATGTAATAATGTAAAGCCATATTTATTTATGTATACATTTGTCTGTTTTTATGTTTTTTTAAATTGAAGGTCATATAGAGATATAAAAAAGCCAGTAACAGCAACTGAGACACAAACATTGCAGCAGGCTAAATACATTGGAAACAATGTTGTTTTAAAGCCATGTTTTAATGTTGAATGTTACATTGAAAATACATTGGGTTTGAAATGAAATTGTCAGCTTCAAATAATAAACATTGATTAAAGGAAGGGTACACACACACCCTTATATATTCCCCTTTCTTATAAAAGGGAATTTACATATTACTAGTATTACATTAAAACTTAAAAAAATGTATGTAATGTATATGTAACCAATCCTATTCAATCCCTGGCCATCAGGCTTTTACCCACCCTAGCCATAGATCTAACTCGACTCGTCACAACCACCTTACAGACAAGAGATATGATTACCACATTTAGCTAAAGACCAAACTCTTTAGTGGCAGGAACCAATTGTACTCGTTCACAATGAGGATATAAATTATATTGTTTGAGAGTATGAAGTGCTTGTTATCTAGGTGGTTTGTTTATTTTGACTGTCACAACATCTACTCAACCTGAAAGCAATATACATTTCAACGTCGTCATTGTATTTATGCTGATCGACATCACAACATGATTTCAACTTCGTCAAAATGACATTGAGTGCTTGCTGGGATTAGCATTAACGTTCAATTAATACAGATACTAATTCCAGACAAGAAGCTTTGAATACTTTCCTAGAACAGGTTCACTTTTTCCTACCTTGTGCAATGTTTTTGAGTAGGTTTGGCTATTTGCATTTTGGTATACATTAAACAAAGTGACTGGGCCTAAATCAAATCGTACCTAAGGAACTGTACTTAATGTTTCGGTTTTTTTTGAGTAGAGGAATTAAGAAACTTATTAAGAATCCAATCACCGCATTGTCAAAATTTAGATATGTTCCCAGCCTTAGAGACTTTTCACCAGAATGTAAGGTTGGGCTGAGAATACTGTGGGCAGCATTATAAACCCAACAGTATGAAACCAGTAAAAATCAACAAACAAATATATAACATTTTTATGCTCAGCAAAAGTTTTTTTTTTCAGTTGCTTCCAAATAAAAGGTATAGTGAAACACAGTCTGAATTCAGTCAGAATTTTTCTCTTGTCATTATTTTTTAGATTTTTTTTTTAGAAACTATCCTGTAGTTATCTTATAGGGCACATACTGACTGCTTTATTGATTTTTTATTGGAATTGTTCTGGGAAATTTAAGAAAGTTGTATATAAAAACAAGAGCGTGAGGGAGTTAGCTGGATAATTAATAATAGCAGGTACTTTTTCTGATGATGCTAGAGGAAGGCCATACTGTTTTTCTGTGAATTGAGTAACAAGAGTTTACACTGCTGGAGGGTGCTAGGCTGTTTTCTCAGTTTGCCACTGATCCAAGTGACCCCCCTCAACCTTTCCGTTAGAGGGCACAATTATTCAAAGTATTCCATAGCATCAAAAATCTGCAATGTTTCCACGCACTGGTAGACTGGTCAGAAGGAAAGGAAGGAGTCGCTTGGCTAGTTGAATGATAGGACCCGTATGTTTATTACAGTGCTGAGATTAAAAATTAATTAACGCGGATTGTAATGGCACACTTGGCTGTTTGCCAAAATTGGTAATGATTCATCTATGTGTTGAGATTACCTTGTCAGACTGTCCAGTTGGAATTTAATTGGCATGTTGCATGGTATTGGTGATGTGGGTTTTTCTGCATCTGCATGGATCTATATTTTATGGCAAAGACCAGAAGATGTGAAAACTTTGTTGTTAACCCCTAAAAATGGGTTAAGTAAATGTCTAATAGCCCACATCAGTATTTCTCAATTAAAGATGTTTTTTTTTCTTTCTTATTAGCTTTTTCACTGACATATTTTATCTGTAGAACTTTCCCAACTGAAAAAGGGCATGTGACTGATTTTCAGTTTTATCCTGACTTTTTTCAACAGAGGTTTCTGCTTAGAATCACCCTTTTACCGAAGTTATGATACATGCCAAATTTGAGCCACCATTCAGAGCGTAATTCAGATTTGTTGAGGCACTCGGACGCACAGCTTGCTCCTCGAACCCCAAAACCACTTCTACATCGTCCCTCCTACATACACACTCAGCCTGTGTTTTTTGTCTCATCTTCAGCTGTACAACATATATCTTCTCCTAAACTTTCCTGACCCTGTCTTGTCTGCTTAAGAGTTTTGAATAATTTACCATTTGAACCGTGTTGTGAGCTGTTCCTCAGAATTGATGGTTTATGGTTAAGAGGGCTGGGACAGCAGATGCCTAGATCCACAGAAACTTCTTAGTCTACAGTATCATTTAAACTGTAGTCTGCTTTACCTTCTTATTTCAAACTAGGAAGGAAAAGGAAAGTAGGTACTTCAGCAACAAAATTCTAACGGTGCTTTTAGCATTTCTTTTTGTCTCTAAACAAAGATAATGTAGTTTTGTAAACCTACAGTACCCAATTATTCTTACCATAGGCGTGCAGGTATTATTGTTGCTAAGAAAATTGCAGAGACAAATGCTTTCCTTGAAGATTAAACATTAAATGAACTTGATGTCTAAAAATGTCTTTAAATTCTGGCTGTAAAAAAAGAACAATCAGAACATTACATTTCACTCTGTTTAAATGTTTTTAAAGGAAGGTTTATGCCAGAGGTTTGCCAGAAATTGTCATGTTTTCACTTTGTCTTGTTCTATCTTTCATGAAAGCAAGGTGTCCTCAGCCTAGATACATACAGATAGCAACCCAGGGGCACACATGGCAAGAGAGAGATGTCCCATTGCACCCTCTTTCCATTATTCTTTTATAACAAAGTCTTTAAAAAAATATCTTAAATATCTTATTTTCAGATTGCCCTACATATTCACTGGTCGAAACTACTTTGTCTTTATGTAACATCATTTGAGACACACTTTTGATGTTTTCAAGTCTTATATTAAAATATAGGGTCAAAGTATCACATGGGTTCTTAATGATTTAATTGAAGCAGCAGGAATGGAATGGATAAGTAAATAATTAGTGGAAATAAGATTTGTAATTCAACTTGTTTGATCCAGCTAGCATGTTAAAATGTTTGCTGTCAGTCCTAGCAAGAAAATTTGACCATCCCCCCAGGTTTTGTAGATCATGAATAGTATATTTTTGTGCTCATTGGGTAAACAATGGATTAATTGTGTTATCGGAACAGATAATGTGAAGGGAAAACAAATCAAGGCTCTGACGACAGAACTAATTCACCAAATTCCTCCATTCCCTTTTAAGCAAGGTAGCTTTTTACACGTGATGCATACTGCTCCTTACCCACCTTTGGACCCTAGCCAAGGTTTTATTTCTTTCTTTCAGATGATCAATAAATTCAGGGCCTTTGTTTTGTCCGGTCAATAAAGTATAATGAAGTCTGTGCTCCTGTTTCCAACTAAGCATTGCTGCTGGGAAGTGGCAGATTGCACTATTTTTTATTGTTATGAAGCTCAGTAAATTTTATTGCAGGCAGGTCAGCATATGTCTGTTCTTGTCACTGGATGATCCCAAGTGTCATCCACTCTTGAATGTAATGAGCAATTCAAAACAATAGGTCTGTTTTGTATCTCCGGTATTTTAAACTGGGCAATTGCAATTGCTCGGTTTGAGATGGCCGCCTAACCCTGGCTTTAGCCGTCAGCGGTGTTGTGCTCCTTGCTCCAACCCCCAGACACAACTGGCCTGTAGCACAAAAGACAGTAGATCAGCATTGTGGATTAAAATGTTTATTTTATTAAACTTGCAAGAGTCCTGTATGTACCATTGACTATGGAAGGGGGGGGGGTGTTGTAGCTGGGTTGTATGGGCTGCACTGCAAATAACTTCATACCACTTGGGGATTGGGGATTCATTTTTGACAAAGAGAATACAGTTCAGTATTTTCCAGGATCAGTGGGCTGGGCTCAAAGGCATCATTGTGTCCCTCACCCCTACATTATAATTTGTAGTTTGTTTTTCTCATTCCACTTGGCTGCTTTCTTGCTTTGACAATCTGGCTGGTATTGCTTGCAAGAAACATGTTAAATGTCCCACAATCTTTTTGTAAACAAAACGAGAACAAGGCTAAATAAAAGTTGACAGCTCTTTATAGAAAGTGTTTGTGTTATGGCTACCATTTTATAGATTTTCTGGTAGGCAGGCTGGAGCTGGAATAAAAGAAAATGTAAAACGGGTAATAATAAGTCTGCAGTGGAATGTTGAGGGAAAAGTACAAAAACATGCATATTCTATGCTGGGGTAAATGTAGGTGTATTCTGTCACAAAAGCCATCAGCGGATATAGAGCTGGAGCTAATTGAACCAAATGGTTTAAATTGAACCACCTTCTAAATGAAAAAAGTCTCCTGTTAGTCCCCTGTTGCAAGCATTTTCTCTCCCTGCACGTGATCCTGTGTGCATCTGTCCTGTAAGAATCTACCCCCATCTCTTCATGTAAGCACACTGGACTGGGGTCGGATTATCGGGGCAGCCATGGCAACGGGCTGATCAGCCCTACAATGTTACAGTATTGTTTAGATCAAAAGATCCAAACGACCGTATAGACACTCTGACCTTCTTTAAAGGGAAACAGGGTTTTCTCACTGGTGTTGGAGGGGTTTTGAGAAAATTGCAGTTTTTGTGAGGCCTACTTAACCTAACTACTTGGCTTTTTAAAATCTTAGCTTTGATTTACAAATTTAGCGTTCTTGTATAGATAAACGGTGATGTCACTGCTTATGCCCATACCTCCCAGCAGTGTTTTATCCTCTCTCTCTGGGCACTTCCTTTTGTCTGCTTCTAAGTGAAGAGCTGAGATGTGAACTGAAGTATGCTTTTTAAATGAATTACGCACTGAATTTTGTGAAATTCCGAGCCATACAAGCATCGCGCGATGTCTGTGAGATCACAGTACGTCACCCCGGTAGAAAAAGGTTCAAGCTTTCTGGCTTTGGTTGGGTTGAGTATTATTGGATTGGATTGGGTTGCGTTTATGGATAATATCTAAATACGTGACAGAATGAGAACTATTCGAAGAACGTCAGCCAGGGATCAGACCTGCTGAGGAATATGCACAACCTGACTGCAGGCCTTGTTGCTGTTTAAGGGTTAAACAAATGTCTTTTACACTTTTTATAGGTTCCATGTGGTTTGTTTGTTTGTTATTCATAAAGAGACTTTACATTTTCGTTGCTTAGCAGACTCTTTTTATCCAAAGCAACTCACACAGTTTACAATTTCTTCATTCATCCATTTATACAGCTGGATATATTTACTGAGGCAATTCAAGTTAAGTACAGCTGGGGGTGGGACTTGAAAAATGCCTTTTGCCTTTCCTTTCAATGAAACTTTTCCACACATTCTGATCCCATAACTTGAAAATGTTCTATGGTGAAGAATGATAGTCAAATAGTGTGGCTTATGATTTAGGATTTCTAGAAAAAAAGACTCAAAAGGGTTTCTCTTTCCTTACAAATGGGTTAAAAGCCAGATATTTAAAGGAATAAAACAATAAAACTGTGAAAACACTGCATTTATTTGAACCCCCTAGCCAAAAGCACATTTAATATTTCAGCATTGCAGTAGTTATAAAGTCAAATAGAGAAATTCTTTACTATATCGTGCTGGTGTGGATAAAGACCCAATCCTTTGCTTATGTGTTAGCAACCTGCTGAATTCTTCCGCCGTTCACCAATGTGCGAGTGGCAGGACTGAAGGAAGGAGGAGCCTTCATAAAAGGGAGCGGTAGATTCTCTCTGGAGCTACATTGTAGAACTCTAATGCTAAACAGACAAGCTGAAGAAATAGTGTCAAGTGAGGCAACACTAATTTGGATATTAATTTGGCAAATGTATTTATAAAAAGCCAAAGACAAAGTTTTTTTCGATTTAAAGAAGTGTTTTCTTTTTTGAATAGCAACAAGTGATAGGAAGGTATTTTAAGATTTTTCTCTTCACTGCTCAGCCCTTATTATATTATAATATAGTTTATTATAGCGGCCGATATTTATGACACACTTCCGTATTCTATTATCTGATGTGTACGAACTTGGACGAATAACAGTGTTCTATCCCCAACTCAAACTATGAGACTGGAAGGAATATAAAATAGTTTTAGGTTCAACCTTAGGTATTCGTTTTGCCAGAAAAGTCCTGCTGATGTTTCCTTGAACATTCGTGACAGCCAGCTACCTGATAGTTGTGGAGGCAGACTTCCACGCTTTGAGGTGTTGAATCTATGCAGCTAAGGCATAGATGTGCACGTTAGCAGTGGATGAATACTGGAATGTGGCCATTTTCCACCCTGGAATTTTGTATCCTAAAGGGTGCAAATAAAAAATAAAAATAGATTGCTGTCATTGAGAAGGATCAGGGACTTTCCTTACTCTCTTTTGACCCTTTTGCTCTCCACTCTCTGAAACCTAAAGTAATAGAAGTGCCTTGCAGATGCTTTTAAAGTGTTACATATAAAACAAATGTACAAATGTAAGCTTCTAGCATTATTAATGACAGCATGTTTTGGTTGTACGTGTTAACGTAACCTTAACTGTAATGTCTTACAGATTTGGCAGGCTACTGATCTTTTGAACCTGTTAATGTAAAGAACCACAGGACAAAATAAAACACATACAGTACTATGCAAAAGTCTTGGGCACGTGTAAAAAAAAATATGTACAGAAAAGATACTTTCAAAAATAATGAAATTCAAAGTTTCTAAATATTAAATAAATACTATAAAGGACAATAACAGAGATCTACAAGATCACCTACGAGATTAATGTAGATCCGAGGAGAAATTTTTCTTTGGGGCGGGTTCTCACCACACAATGTTCTACCCCTTACCTGTTTGCATCCCTGCAATAAACCCCCAAATGTTTTTAAGCGGACACCAAAAAAAAATATAAATGGGATGGAATATTTCTTGTGACCACCCTTTGCCTTTAAAACTACATCAATTATCTTAGGTACACTTTGTGCAGTTTTATTAAACAATCGACTGGTAGATTGTTCTGAGCATTTTTGCCACAGTACTTCTACAGACTTTGGCTGTCTGCGTTGCTTCGGTCTGTCCAGGTAATCGATGATGTTGAGATCAGGGCTCTGTGGAGAGCATACCATCTGTGGCAGAATTCCTTGTTCTTCTTTCAAATGAATGTTTGGACATCTAAAACTGACACACTAATGTAGAAGACAAAAATAAACTTGAAAGATTACATTTGTGTAAAAAGGCTAGGGTGCCTAAGACTTTTGCACAGTACTGTATGTGCAAAGGAAACCCCATATATGAACATATCTCCAGCTATGTTTGGACCTTCTGTTCTCAAAATCCATGAGTCTCCTAGAGTGAGTGTATTTTTGGCACCACGTAACTGAAACCAGTGAACTTTTTCCGTGTTAACCAACATTGCTTATTCGTTAGCTCTTCTGTTTCATTTAAAACATCAGGATGTGGTATCCCATAAGACTTGCAAAGTCTTGATATCGACTCAATGTTTTTAACAATCACAAGTTTGATGCTTTAAGAACATCGGTTTAAAACTGAGAAAAAACTTCTGTTTTTGTTTAATTTAGTTTGATAATAGCATTGGCTATAGAAACAGAAAATTTGCTAGAGGTGAGATGAAAATACACTATATGGACAGTCATGCTGGAAAAGAAAAGGGCCTTTCCACAAAGTTGGAAGCATATAATTTTCAGAATTGTTAATGCCTCAGCTTACCAAGACATTTTGGAAAATTCTAAGCTTCCAATTTTGTGGAAAGGCCCCTTTCTGTACCAGCATGACTGTGCCCCAGTGCACAAAGCAAGGTCCATAAAGGCATGGTTGGATGAGTTTGTGGAAGAACTTGACTGGCCCGCACAGACCCCTGACCTCAACCCTATCGGACACCTTTGGGATGAACTAGAACGGAGATTGCAAGCCAGGCCCTCTCGTCCAACATCAGTGTCTGACCTCACAAATGCTCTTCTGAAAGAATGGGCTAAAATTCCAACAGACCCACTCCAAAATCTTGTAGAAAGCCTTCCCGGAAGAGTGGAAGCTGTTATAGCTGCAAAGGGGGGCAACTTTTAATTAATACCTATGGATTTAGAATGGGATGTCATAAAAGCTCCTGTTGGTATAATGTGTAGGTGTCCCAATACTTTTGTCCATATAGTGTATGTGACAATTGATTCTCAATTCACAACCTTTTTTGGAGTCAGCCTTGAAAATATACATAAAAAAAGCCTTTGATACATCAGAGAGGATTAAATGTGAGGCGTGATACCGTTTGTTCTGCTCACACTACTTCTTTTGGAATTTAGACTGCGCACAGTCGATAAGCAGTTCAGTGCAGTGTTCAGCATAATGTGTTTATACAAATTCCTCTTTTCAGGGGCCAAGGGCTTACCCAGGACTTTGCTAAATTGTGTCATGCAGTCTTGCTCTGTACATCTAGTGGAGTTCATTGTTTTTTTTCTGTAGGGCACTGAAGATGGCAAAAATACAATTTGTCTGCTTTTAAATTCACACCAGGGAATAATGAAGCCACTATCATCACCAGTACAAAAGGGGATGTTGGAAATGGTGAGATTGTCATATAAGAAATCTGATAAAGTAAGTAAACTGATGAACTTTATGTCCGTTTTCCAGAATGAAGCAATCAGTTTTGTTGTCTGTGCATGGTTTGGTGCTGGGGTTTTTCAGAGGAAAATCTATTGGCCCTGTATTGACATCTCAGGAGGTTTCTGATGGATTAGACACAGTTAGCATTGTTGTCTCAGAAGGGGGTGGGGCCTACCTAAATAACAATCCTCTCAATTTGGAAAGAAAGGCATGCATTTGTATGCTGTGTGTTGTCAGGGGCGGCATGCAGGGTTTCACAGCTCCTGAAAATGAAATTGTTAAGGCTAATGTTTTCATTTATGGAAAGTTAGAGGGAATTAGCTGCCTTGAGAGAATCGAAGATTCGGATTTGAATTAGTTGAACTGTACGTCATGCTGTCATTAAAGCATCTGAGATATGATATACTAATAAAGGACTGACATTCCATTCATATTTTTTTAGTAAGTGCTACATTAGTACTGGAAATATGTGCCAGTTTTAAAAGTTGCGTTAATGGCTGGTAAGAACTGGAAGTTTACCAAAATGATGACTGATCAATTGGAATGATTGAAGGAAAACAATAAGCAGCGTTTGTCGAAATATAATTTCTCCTGGGATTTCCATCTGCCGCGATTAATCATCGGCATTCGGAAGATTATCCTGTTTCAGCAGTGCCGTGGTGTCACTCGGGACAAAGTTGGCGCCTCTGCATTCCAGTAATCGATGGGATGATTGACAATTAATTTTATTTGAACTGTGCTTGATATCTAGTGGTTGAAGTGCCGTTCCTATCTGTCCTTCTCCTCCCCTGGCAAATTCTTGCACATCTGTTGCGGGGCTTTGCTGTGGAGCATCAGGAGGGTGCAAGGGATTCAGTGGGGGATGAGTGCAAGCGTTTGTGGACTGGCCTCCCCTGTTATCCCTGGCTACCTCAGCTGTCACTTCCTCTGCCAGATTCACCCCACCCTGCTTGTGAGATCTTAGAGTAGCCTGTGTTGGCAGTCAGTAAGTGACAAATGTCCAGATCAGAGAGATACACACACACACACAACAACACACAACAACAACCTGCAAAATGAAACAGGCCAGCATCTGTGGGAATGTCACTAAAATATGAACTAAAACGGATATCTGAAATTAACGCTGTATTTATCCATGCTATTTTGCTTTTCCCTCACACACTCCACTGTACAGTTGATAAAATAAAAAAATTTTATTCTTAATTTGTAACTCAGCTGAAGAAAAAAAACTTCCCAAGCCGGAAGTGCTTGAAGAATGAGAGGAGTGCTTTCACATCTACGCCCCACACTTCCTCAATCTGCTACCAGAGATCAACATTCCCTAAGTACTAATTGATTCACCCTTGCTCAGCGTCATGTCCTATTATTCAATTAACATTCCACAACACCATGTGCTTTTGTTCGTCCTGTCTTCTTCCTCATTTGTTCAGAATCTCCGACACTGGTATCCTGCTTCCCTCTACACTGCATATAAACCCCTCAGTGACTACCATTCAATGCTTAGTCTTATCTATCTCTATCTTAGTTATACTCCCTTGTGGCCATGGTTGACTAGTGTTTCCCTATCATTGAACCTTTTGCCTTCTTCATCGACCGTCATTTCTTGGATTTCCCTTTGCCTGCCTCGTTGACTACAGCTCACGGACTTCCTTGGATACTCTTGTTTGCCGGTTTCGACCCTTGCCTGTTTCCAGGTTTTTAGCACCTCCGCACTTGGGTTCCTCTTCCCTGTCACTCCCCCTGTGACAAGGGCGTAGACAGGAGCCTTGCCTGCCAGCCTGCCTGCCACTTGCACGACACGGCTGGAGTTTTCAAGCCTTATTCTGAGAAGCCTGAGACATGCGTTGGGGAGAGGCTAAGGATTTCTAAATGTGTCGATTGGTTAGCTGCACTTCTACTGTGAGACACAAAGAAAGTTTCAAAATGTTATGTTGAAGTCGATCTCAATAAGGAAGGAACATTTGCAATGTGCTTTCTATGCCAGTTGCCGTGTTTAAAAGGCGTAACCAGAGATCTCCCGCCTCTCCAAAAGCTGTAATTTTATTCTAGACGGTGGGGATGGTTGCAGTGTAATTGGATGTGGGTGCTGCCTCTTTCCCGGAACATGTATCGCATGTATCTGCTGCAGGTGCAAAATTGTAGTCAGGATAATTAAATATCGTCGCAAAGCTTATATGAGAGTAGGTTGACATCGTCTTTCGCTAGGATCGGGGAAATCCTGAGAGTACTTGTTCCCTCTCTCATCCATATTCTGTTGTGCTGGCTTTTTAAACACGATACGGACCAATTTCGTCTTCTAGGAGAAGGCATTCCTAGTTTTCAGATAAAACTGCTCCTCCAAAAACTCATCACAGTGCAGTGACTGATTTTCACAAGGTATATAGTATATTTCTGTATACTTTAATTCATAGACACAACCATTTAAATTTAATAAAACATTTTATACCATTTTCTTGTTCTTGAAAGTCTCTTATTTCTTCTAAAATGCTATTCAATGTAAAGTGCAAGTAGCGAGTTATCAAAGTTTCCATTTGTTCTGCTAACACACATGTGATGCATTTGCTGTGGGATTTCCTTTAGTGAATCGAAGAATTTTAACTTTCCTGTTTGCACCCCCACGAGTGTGCGCACACATACTCATTTCAATACTCTTGGCATCAACGTTGAGTTCAGACCAGTTGAAGAATTAACAGAATACATTCAGGGTCCTGTTTACTTTTTAAATTCTTATTTAAAAATGCATGGGGAGCTGCTGAGGTAGTAATGCTCACCAGCTTTCATGTGATTTCCCAGGTCAAACTGATCGATTCATTTTGAAACGGTCTTTTTCAGTATTGTGTTCGAATTGTAATCTAAGGCTGCCCATGTCATCCGCGGTACTGTTTTGATAGTTTTATAATTTATAGCAACAATTAAATGACGAATAAAAAAAATCAAATGTATCTCAATACTTTAGTTGAACAAATACAAATGTGCTACACAGCGATATGTGCTCAGTAAAACAGGAGAAAAATGTCCTAAACTTGATTGGTTATCTCACGTCATATGAACCATACACAGATGGTGGTGAGAATGGCAGAAGCAAGTTTTTCCTTTAAGACAGGCAGTTGCGCTGGGGGCAAATGGAACAGTGGTTTGAGTGTGTGGTTAAACTCCAAACAATTAACGATAAAACAGGGAAAGTGTCAAAAAATGTTGAGGTTTATGTAGTTTTGCTATCTAGCAAGTATAAGATGAATGCAATGTATGTAATTTGGAATAGTACACTGGCTTTCAATGGGGGCGGAACATTTGTTAAAAGGAATAAATAATCCCGTAGAAGTCGGCAAACACGTTTCAGCTGGCACCAAAGTCACTATACTTTTACGAAGGAGCGATATCATCTTCAACTCCAATCTTCTTAGCCCTCCCTCGCGCCTTTGGTCGTAGTGGGGGCATGGGTGAGTCTGCAGAATTAGGACACCACCTGACGCACGTTTAATCCTCTTGTCTGTATTTACTCTTAATCGCCACTCTGTGTACTCTTGGTGTTCCTTTCATAAACCCCAATCCAGACACACACACACACACACACACACACACAGCATGCATACCAAATGGTAACTTACCAAATCACTCATCAGTACTGCGC
>JAOVYW010000897.1:14146-43893 GCA_025775045.1 Hiodon tergisus | reverse complement strand
ATGCAACATGCAACATGCAATTGGCTCAATAGGAAACGACTCGCTACCTGTATTAAGAATATCGAAAGCAGTAACAACTTACCTGTCTCTCGGGTCTATCCATGAAGTTTGTCGGGTGTTGTGATCTATGTAAAAGACTCTGCCATCGTAATCCCGAGCTTCCTCCCAGCCCGCGGGCAGCGGCAGCTCCGAGCTTTCTCTCCGTTTACTGCTGCTCACCCACGGCATAGCGTTGGGATGGTGAGGGGGTTCTCGCCGACGCCAGACCCCCTGTCTTTTCTCCGTAAAACAAAATAAACTATTTAATGCATTACAGAGGTTTTATGATTCTTCAGTAAACTAAAAAAAAACAAGTACAAAGAAGAGTCCGTTCAAACATGGTCCTCCAGCATCCACTTTCCCAAAAGTTTTGCTGGGCTCCCCTGTCTCACTAGCTTCGGTCCTCCATGTTTTCCTCTTCTGCCATGTTTCATTCCATACCACCTTATTTGGGCAAAGGAAATTAGCATAAACAGTGCCCAAAGAATGTATTATTAATACTGGTGTATACGCCTTTACACATGTGCAGCGTAATATTCGAAATATAAGTTAGACAATAGTAAAAAGCATTTTCCGTAATAAAGATGAAAAAATCCATTTTAACTTTTAATATCGTGTCTATCAATGTAATATAATTTTTTTTGCTGACCAACGTGTAGACGCATTTCCATACTTAATGAAAAATGAATAAATAAATACCGTATAGTGCAACAAACCAAGATAAAATAAGGATTTTGACTGAGGCTAGGGCATAATGTCGCGCTGTCACTGCACACGACAGGTTACGTGTAATTTAAATGTTTCTGTGCCGCTTTAGATCCCTTGGGGGAGGTCTGCGGTGGTGCAATTAAAGTTAAAGTTAGAGTTAAAGTTAGAGCGCGATCGTCTGGTTAAAGACGGAAGTACAAGATGTCTTTACCACACTGTACCAAGTGTGGTTGTTATATGATCAGTGTTGTGACTTGAAATTCCTGTTGGATATTAAACAGTACCAGGAGTTTTTTGCTCTAAAGGCCAGTTTCATGACTTTAATTAAATTCGATAGCCAGGGATATAAATTAAATCACCAGCATCTACCCAGTTGTCACCCAGATGACAGATGACAGGGGAAATGCCTCTGTCCTCCATTCACCTATTACACCCCAAATAGCCCTAAGGGTTCACATTACCCTGCTTGAGTGTATGCTGTAAGGGGTTCTACAGAAGTCTAAAAGTTTTAGACGATTTGACAATGCAATGCATTATAACATGAGGTTTTAGGAGGTTATCTAGTGTCCTCTACAGAGATCGAATCGTCCCTGGCATGGCATGGGATAAAAACAACAGTAAAGAAAGATTTATAATATCAGAAATGTTGTTAATACAAGGTAACCGCAGGCAAAAGTTTAGAATGACCATTGACTATATGAACGTTTCTTATTTTAAAAAAAATCTGTATTTACACATACATTACTTTTTGTGAATATGACTTTTGACTAACTTAATCATACCCATTTCACAAGGTTACAGTTCCCAAAACTTAGAAGGTTTCAAATGGTTCCATTTCGTACACTTCTTTGCTGCGAAAATGTTGTTATTGTGAAGAATACTCAATTCGCATATGATGTTGATGCATATTTTTATATATATGTACAATGAGTGAATATTCTATTTGGGAACATATCTGGAACCGTTTTTGTTTTGTTTGATTTCTTACTTGATGAAGAAAATTACAAATCGTTTAAGGTAAGGCGTCATTCTCTTTATTCGCACTCAATGCTGTGAAAGATATTGGCCTATGCATAAAAAAAATTAAACATGAGAAAGTGGGTTTTATAGACGTTTTATAGAAACCTACTGGGTCTATAAAAAGCTAGACCTCTCTGGGAGGTCAAAATGTGCAATTATTTTTACGCTTTTCAATCAAACCATAAACGTCACATACGTGTTCGCTAAATCGACTTTCCTTCTAGGGTCTAGAACCATAACTCATTTACACACGGAAGCTTCATACTGGCGATACGCTACTCCCCACTTATAACTATGCCTCAATATGGCAATTTACAATAATTGACCCATCAATTTCAACATCAAATCTCTAAATTTGACGGATGTTTCCATGGCTTCTGTTTGAATTAAACAACGATTTGCCTGGTGCATGATTTCGATAGTCTGCCATCGCACTTGAAAAAAAAAAGAAGATTAATGTATTTCTGAAAATATATCAATCAGCTCTCCTCTCCCCTTCTAATTACCCTCAACCTATAATTAGGCTTTGATCTGGCTTAATCTGGTATTGTAAAACATTTGGGTGTAAATTATTACATCATATTTTTATGATAATTATTTCGTTATTATTATACTTTGCTGATATGTATGTTGATTCCGATTAAGTTAAATTGTTATAACAATTCTCCAAACTGACAAATTTAAACTAAGCCCTACTGAACCCGTCAAAATGATTTCGTTGAGATTGATGTTAGAGCGCCATCGTCTGGTAAAATGACAGAAGTACACGATGTCTTCACCCAGATTTATTAAACCAGAAATACCCCGAGTGGCTAGTTTATGCGATATAATTACCTAATAGCGAAGGGTCCCATTTATGACCTCAGAACAGCCAGGACTCAACAACAGGTGCGGATCTTCCGTGGTTGCACAGAACCCCTTGTGATCTTATTGGCCACCCAGTGTGCCCCCACCCCCCACACACACTTTTCATTGGCTTTTAGTGATGTCAATCATTGTTCGAGTCTAATAGTCATTTTTGGGTGGCCCTCCTAATTTATTATTGTTCCCCCCTGTACCCCCCACTTGAAAATAATCTGGATCTGCCCCTGCTCAACAAGGTTTAGAAAGCCTATGGATGCAGGCCATATCGACTCCATTGCATCCCATAATTGATGAGGATCTCTATCCTGGGAGAGCTTGTTCCATCTTATCCTGATTTGGGTTGGCCTGTCGGAGCTAGGACCCTGATGTCACAGAAGGTTAGCGGAAATACTCCGAACTAACAGAAGGTCTGATTGAATATTAACTAAATTATGGCCACATGTCTTGTTCTTGAAGTACAGTGTGGGGATGTTGTGGCTGATGTTACATTGGTGTGTATGGGTGTACATTCTTGGGATAAGTAGAAAGTAAATAGATACCGTACCATGATACTCAAATATTTTCCCTTTTGTCATGACCAAAGTGCTGGGCTCCAGGGGTAGGCATTTATGACCTTCACATGCCCTGAGTAGGACTTGCAGTTGTCTTTGTTATCTTGACCCCAGTCTGAGGTGTGGAAGCTCACTTTCTCTCATGGGCCCTGCGTCAATCATTAAGGTTACTCGATCCATCTGTAAAAGACTGAAACCGTCTACCTGAAGGGAGGGATAACTGGAACCGCCCAGATAGAGGTCGGTAGGATCTTGACTCTGACCCAAACACTGCCGAGCAAAAAGGCTTTCCGTACGAATCCTGTAGCACAGGCAGTAGGCAAGAAGGTAAAAGTGACCATGACACACCAGAGGCAAAAGCACAGCCAAGGCTACCATTATTTTGTGTGGATATGTTAATTATCTAAAAAAGGATACTTTGAGGTATGAATTACAATAATAAGCATCCAGCGCACGAAATCGGAAGGGCTTCTCTGGGCCCGTCTTCACTCACCAGCGTCTCCTTGTTGGCTTTACGGGCACCTGCAAACAGGCAGTGCTGGCGAGAAGGACACGCCCCTCCTCCTACGGTTCTGAGCCTCTGTCTAGCTGGCAGTGTAAAAAAGTCAGGTGGCTTGAAGGAGACTGGGATTGGAAGAGACAAACTGCAATCCTCAAACTCCCCTTTGTGTGGCGGCAGAATTCACGGCGACGAGCCGAGGCGCATTAGCATTTTTGGCAATTGCAAACTGGGAAATAAACAAACAAACAAACAAAAACTGATGATAAAAAAATGTATATAAAATACAAGATCCCAGGCCTGTCAAAGAGAGTTGTCAATTTTAAAAGTATCAAACAACATGAGAAAGAGTTGTATATAAGAGTTGTAATGTTACTTATGTCAGAAGATTTGAAAAAGAACAGGAAACAGGTACTTTGGCTCACATGAATTTCCCTAGAAACTAGTCTGAGGTAATTGATGGAGTTGCCTTACTGTGTCGATGGTGGAAAGTTTTACAATGTGGCGTATAGTATATTTGGTTCTGTTTACGTTTTCTTTACAGAACTGGCTTTTAATTGGACCCCTCCTCAAAAATGTTTGGAGCAAAGCTTGCAGAGATCTTGTCAATGAAACCCTCAAAATCAGTCCTCTGGAACAGATCCTCACAAACCATGACTTTTATATTATTTCATGATGCCCAAAGAGTCATCCGTTTTTTCTGGTCATGGCCTTTACTACCGTTACCAATGTCACGAAAGGGGCTAGACCTCTCAGTGAGGTCAGAATATGGATTAAATTCAAACCTCCGCCAGTGCGTGATTCATTGCTGAATTAGTACACTGAACAAACCCAATAACTCTTAATACTAGTGAAATAAACTAAGGCTTGCAGTGTAGCTTGAGTTTTGCACAATACTGCTTAAGATAATTATGTTCTCTTATAAGATAACTCATAATTAGACGGAAAAGTTTCAAAAATGATATGTTCGTTTTATGACACTCCATATCTGGTGGTATTAAAATTTATCTGGTGCTATTACAAATTACATAAAATAAATAGCAATTATGATATAATGATGTGTCCTGCCAAGTTTGGTACCAGTATGAGACATTTTCTTTCATGTTCGTAACCTGACATGATAAGGAGTAAGCTTAAACAGATAAAGCTCAGTGTTAAATTATGTGAGTGTTGAGAATCCTGACATGTTTGGTTAAATTTTGCTTGAATAAATACAGAAGAATGTTGTGTGAAGATTTGTTATAAATTGTGGGTTGATTCCATAGAAGATAATATGAGCAAAAATAAAAATTTCTCAGATAGCTCAAAGAGTGAACCCACGGCCATACGATGTAGATAGGAATGGGGTCATTTGTTAACTGGGAAAAGCAATACAAAGCAAAAATAACCTAAACAACCTTCAATTCCTTCACAGATCATTTAGTCTTCCCTTATTCAGGCACATTGATGGAATTCAGCTTGGCTGGAAAAATCTTGGAACAAGATTGGGCAGCTCCACACTGCTGTAATATCCATGGCAATTATGACTGAACGTAGTCACAGACAGTCTCCCTCCACTTACTTTAAGCTTATAATATCAGTGTGCAGGAAAAACTCAAGTAAAACTGGTGATTTTCATGGGTTCCATCTTAATTGATTTGATGTGCCTGGCTTCCATCATTGCAGTTTTCGGGCTGGTAAGAAGAATTTCAAAATGACTCAAAGCCTTCTGCGGAGACCTGTTGCTTCATTTAGACGCCCTTTCAAATTTGCATTGCATTGCCCTTTGGAAAACAATGTTTTTTAAGTCCTTCAGAAAACTTCAGTCAACAAGTTTTTCCTTCTGGGTTTAATTCCTTAGGTAACAATGTAACAACTAAGCCAGAACTCTCATATTTGAGGAAAGATCACAGAACAGGATTTCAAGATTTAAAGATTTATTACCTTGCAAAAATGTGGTATGGGCCATGGGGGATAGTATATTCCCGTAAACTGCGCTGGCAGAGTAAAGAATGGAAAGCCAAGTCATTTAGTTTTTATTTAATGTTTTATCAATTTTTTTTAATGTAGCATTCCATAAGAATGTGTTTGTTTTGTGTTTTCCAGAACCAAACCAGTTGCTGATGGGACAGCTTTTCTGGCCTAAAGTGTATTTAGAAATATCTTTCAATGGCAATAAACTAGTGATAGTCCATCTTAATAAGTGCATTCTATTCATTGCTTCATTATAAACTTTAACACGTTTGGGTGGATAACCGAAATAACATGGTTTAAAATGCCTGCATCGTGTAACTACACGCATGTGTAAATATCTGTGACACAGCCAAAGTCTCATCCTGTCTGAGCAATCCAATGAAAAATAACCGCAACTCATCCCTATGAGTGCATACGTGGTACATATCCCAACATGACACAGTAACGCAAATGCCAGCTAGTTTGGAGAGCTTGTGTGGGCTTACACACGCTGATCCCAGGCTTCCCATCAGGTCAGCTGAGCATTCTCAGCATTCGTACGGAGGAATATGAGAGACTTTTGCGTCTGTTTGCGTCCGTGTCTGGGTTTCAGAAACGCTCCCTCCTCGTCACAGCCTTCGTCTTCAGCCACCTACTTCCGAAGACCGCGGCCTCCGTGGCGTTCACATCGCGGCTCTCAAACATAATGAAAGGCTTTTTGTTTCCCAGTATCACATCACACACGCCAAATTCACATTCACATGAAATAAAACGTCCTGTTTCATGGCTCCGTGCATGTAGCCTCTGCTCACTCGAAAGGTAAGAACGACAGAATTCACTATGTATACATATAAAATAACTCATAGAGGCTGAGGATCTATACCAGGTTATTGTATTTTAAAAGCATTTACTGCTTTTTCATGCAGAGTTATATTCAGTGTCTATGTGCACAGCTCAATTTGACGTAACTTTATTATAAAAAGCATTAAAACTGCATTACTGCTTATCTTTTGTTGCATGTCTGCCAGTTCGTGAAATAACAAAAATATGAATAAATCTGATTCGGGTTTGTGACATAATTTGTGACATAAAGACATAATTTTATATGATGTCTATGTCTGAACAGTAGTGTATTTGTACAGGTTGGTCTAATTCGTTGTTGCAGTCTATTGCAAATAAAATCTTGCTAGTTTTTTTCATATAAAGAGCCAATGAAAAGTTAATTACAGGTTTTTCAACGAGCTATTGGGTTTTAAAATGCTGGAATGTGTTGAATTTGCTTAAACATTTCTCAGTCATATTAATAATAAAAAATAAATCTTCCGTACCTTTTTCATGTTCAGTGATTGTACCACATATTTTCATAGTGAAAAGTGTCAAAGTTGCCTAACAAAATAAATGATTTTCCACGCATCCTTTCAGCGGCAGACCTTGCACCCAACGGGTTCAAAAAGCTGGTCTTTCCGCTGCCAGTCTGCTTGTTTAAAAAAATGCCCAGAGTACGGTTCTCTCCTATCATTGTTACTTTACTTTGCTTCGCCCTCGGCAACCTTGTGTAGTGACCCCATCATTACTGGAGTGAGAAACGGCACAGACCAACCGTTGCTGGGGGGGGGGGGGGGGGGCGCTAAAAAAGCACTGCCCCCCTCAATCCTGAAAATTATAAAGATCTGCATTTTAATAACATCCTGTCTACATGTAATAGCATCCCATGTGGCTGACTGTTTGGGGACTGGCATGGTTCTGAATGATCTTGTTGTTTGCAGGGGCTGCCTCTCACTCTCCTCTGTGCTCTGGTGCCACAGCAGCAGCAACGGAAGGGAGGGCAAAATGTCAAGAAGCTGCTCTCCTTTCAACCACAGATGATGTGGTTTTCCTTTTTTTTTTGGTCAAGTGGGAACTTATTTTGAAGAAGTGCTCCCAACCCCTACTGAAGCAGCCACCACTAATTGGTCAGTGTTTTGAAAAACTTGCACCCGAACAGAAACTCCCCCAGCCACGCGCAGCGACAGAAGAGCACTCAGCCGGCCAGCCGAGCGAGGAGCGAGAGAGGGACGGAGGAGCGATGGATCAGGGCTTGTGTGCTCTGGAGCTGTTGGGGATGCTTTTCTCCATGGTGGCTTGGCTGTGTTCGCTGGCCACCACCATGATGCCATGCTGGCTGACACTGTCTACCGACCTGCTGCCCACCGAGAGCTACGAGATGGGCCTGTGGGAGACATGTGTGGTGCAGGACATGGGAGGCATGGAGTGCCGGCCATACGACAGCCTGCTGGGCCTGCCCCCGGACATCAAGCTGGCCCGGGTGCTCATGTGCACGGCCATGGCCGTGGGTCTCTTGGGCTTCCTGCTTCCCATCCCGGGACTCTACCTGGTCAACTTCTGCAAGGCGGAGGACGGGCACCGGGCCAAACGGGTCATGAGGATGTTGGGCGGCGTCCTCTGCCTCCTGGCCAGCGGGGTGGGTCTGGTGCCGGTGTCCTACATCGCCCACCTCACGGTGGTGCGCTTCTTTGACGAGTCGGTGCCGGACGTGGTGCCGCGCTGGGAGTTCGGCAACGCCCTCTTCTGCGGCTGGACGGCAGGCCTCCTGCATTCGGTGGCCGGGACTCTGTTGGTGGCCTCCTGCCTCTGCCTGCAGGAGGCCGTCCCTCCGCTACCCCGTCGGAGACAAGCGGTCAGCACAGTGGATCACTCCTCCAGGAAAAGAACGGCGTACGTCTGAGCCCAGACTGGATCTCCTTCTCTGGGTCGTGCAACGTCGTCCTCTCTGCAATCTCTTCTTCTGCATGCTTACCTAACTGCAGTCCTGTATTTAGCGTCATTGCTAGGGCAAGTCTTGAGTGATATATATTTTTTATTTTGTAAGCATTACTTGCGATTTGGAGCCTTTGAAAATTCTCCTTTTCTGCCTGCAGTGGATGGAGAGGCTGCTGCTAATTCCACTACACTTTTGTTTTTTCCTTAATCACCCAGGTAATGGCTTTCATTTGGTAGACAATTTAAAATGTTACGAATTATAACAATACAAGGAAATGTGGATAATATACCAGGCTTGCTAAATGAGACTGTATTTGTGTGTATGTGTATTAAGACCAAATGGAAATTTTCAAATTTAAGCCAAAGAAATGAGCAGTATACCTTCAGGGACTCTTAGACTTGATCTTTATGGTGTAACATTGTAGCAGCTTCATAATAGGAGAGATAATTTGTCAGAGCACTCCATAGCTAGGCGATTACAGTATATAGATGGTCGTGTGATCGTTTTTAATTTTTTACTCTAGCTGTAATTCTGACTTCTGGAGAATTACTTGTTAATGTATCATTGATTAGTTAAAAATAATAATAATTCAACCAATACCGCTTATGAAGTTGTTGCAATTTCCCAACAAGTTTTGGTGCAGTTAGAGATCAAATATATTTTATCAGCAACTGCAATCTTAAGTCATCAAAACACGATTTACCATAACATACAGTAATCACATGGCAGTGTATTCATGCAGTGTATCGTGTTTGTGCAATGAAATCTGTAAATTGGAACAGAATGTAAAATAATTATGTTGTGATTTTATAATTAAAAGAAAAAATATATAAAAAGTTTTATGGGGAAAAAAGATTGGTTATGTGTTTCTGTGTGTGACTGAAAAAATACTAAAAACATCCACCAGGAAAAATGGAAAGATACAGGGCACAACTAAGTTACAAAAATGACGCACCAGCCGAACACGGCTGGCTAGACTGAAGCAATTAAATGTGTCTGTTATATTACCCTAACTTTTTACTAGCATTGCGCCATAGCAGTAAGTGTTCAAACTATGCTAACGAACTGGCATGGTTCTTTTCACAGTTAGTCATGCTATGAAGCAGATCAACTGGTAAAGTACAGGTTTAAAATAAAGTAGAGTAGATGGTGGAGTGCAGGGCAGCCAGAGTTTTTATTTTCTCCAACTCAGCATGATTGTTTCAGCATGGATACATGGACACAGCTTGATGGCTTAGGGAAATTTGGCTGAGAAGAGAATGGCTAGACAGTGAGTCAGCTGTGCACAGGCTTGGCCAAGGCGGCTGTTGTTAGGGACTTTGAGCCACTTTATTTTATGAGCGTGCAGAGACCGCTGTCACTGAAAGTCAGAGCAACTGATGACTTCCTCTCAACCCACCCTCTTCATTACCCTACAAGTAAAGCTCCAGGGCTCGCTATCACACAGCGTCTGAGATTGCCCCTGCCGACGTCAATCTGATAGACAGAGCACAAACAGAACAACTGTTTGTGTATGGGTGTAAATCCATGTGCGTGTGTGCGCTGTGACGCTGCCATGGGCCCGATCTATCAATCCATATTTATTGCACCATTGTCCTGAGTCACGAAGTCTGAAAGATTTCTCTCTGTTGCCAGAGAAAGGCTTTTTTTTATGTAACGTGGTGTGGCAGGTGTAACTAGTCTTCCGGAAAAATTGCTTGAAACTAATTCCTTCTGACTTCCTTGTTGGTTTCTGAGCTAAGCTGTCTTTAATGAATGCCCTAATGAATGACCGGTCCAAGCAGAAAAATTTTGAACAGACTGTTCTGCAGTCTTTGCTCAAACGTAATTACAGAAGTTCCATAGAAGGTCAAGGAGTCAGAACATTTTGACGGTTCTAGAACACTTCATTCTTTGAAATTCTTGGGCGGTCCGGCCCATCGATCCTCCATCGGCCCATTCTGGGGTGGTATTTTGGTAGCCTCCTCCCGTGAGACGCGGCCTGGGCTTTGAAGGCTCTGGTCCTTGTAGCCCGGTCCCATGCTGTCATCTGAAAGCACACTCTGTTGTCTGTCACAAAGCGCTCATTATTTCATTATATGCTAATCTCCCAATCTTATTACATACAGTGGGCAGTTCTACATCAGAGAAGCATGTGGGGGCATTACTATACATTGAACTGAGAAATCTCTCAGATGACAATAAGTAATTTGTTATTTCAGATATTATGATTACACAATATATGGGTTATATGCCACAGTATTCACTTAGAATTCACTTAAGCTTCCTGCTTAATTAGATGATTAAAATAGATTTCTATAAATTATTATCAGCAGAGAGAGAGAACTTGATTTCCTGTTTGTCCAGTGCACAATAAAAAACGGAACAAATATTGTCCTTGAGAAAAAGATGTGCCACACACCAGTGAAATGCGACACCACTTTGTTGGTGTAACGGAAAGTAGAAAACACCAATAGAACAGAAATGTACAACTCCCCATTACCTCCCCGGGGTATCTCTCTTTGCCTAAGAAGACCTTTGGCTGGGGACGGGGTGACGGGATAGCTCAGAACCCTTTGGCGAGAGGACTGGCTTCCTCAGATGACCTCCCATTGGGTGTTACATAATGTCCCAGAGCACAGTTCACATCAGTTTGAAACCATATCTCTGTTCTGCCACACCCTATTTTCATAAGTATCCCATCATGAAAAGGATATCAGCAATCTGCCTTTGTTTATTTTCTTGGTTTTTCATGGAGTCAATGAAACTACTCCCAGCAGCAAGAGGCGGCCCTTCAAAAACTTCTTCTGCCAGATGGACAACCCAAAAAAGCCCCAATCTGCTTCCTCAGAGATGAGCTGATACAATCAGGGAGCTGATGTGGATGTGGATGTAGCTGGAATTGTTAGGAGACTGAAGATATGACCATGATGCCAGAGGTCTCATCATTAGTATCAGCACTATTATTCTGATTTGTGTATTTCCATATTCATTTCTCATCTCTCAGCAACATCGTTACTGGATTTTTCTCTGGAGCGGAGAGTTCCTTTAATAAAAGCTTGAGAGGGTTCTACTCATTTTACTTTTTAGCACCTTTTCTTATATAATAGACACTAAATACGTAAAAATAATTATTTCAATGATAAATATTAATTACAATATCAATATATATTATTTTCACAGATTCCACACATCGGAAAATCCTTTCAGCCATGAAATAACCCAGTTAACATTATTGTAGTATCGTGAATTAACTTTCCATATTAACTTGGCGGAAATGCAAATAAGCTATACCTGACCCTTCCACAAACTTTGTTTGTGTATTTAGGGAGCGGCTTTTAGACTTTGCACACCCTTGTATTTAGTCCTGCCTCTCTAATGATACTGAAGCCAATAGGTGTCTATGATAAGTCATTAAAAGACACATTCTATAAAAAGAATTTACAATCTAAAGCTATATATTTGGTAAACTAATAATATATACTATACAACAATATATTATAACAGTTCTCAGTTTATATTTTTAAATAAAAGAAACATGTCAGCATTATTTGGTCATTCAGCTGATGTGCATATCCAGAGCGACTTACATGTGGAACAATTTTACCTTCCTCTTTGTTTTATACCGTTTGATGTTTGTACTTTGCACTGGAGTACAATGCAGGAGCCCAAAACTGCAACCTTCAGATCAGGAGTTCAGTGTCTCAGCCACTGGCTGCCCATATCATCGACAACTGAAGAATCACAGCCTTTGGGCTTTATTTTGGTGATCATTCCACTATGCCCTAATGCTGCTTGGTACTGGGGAGTAGAGGGGTGGCCAAGCCGATGTTGCAATGTTCTTGGCTAGGGTGGAGCCAGCGTAAACGCAACTGTTAAAAGGGTTGGTTTAAACTTGTAATCAACATATAGGTGTGGTAAGGGAGCGGTTACAAAATAACCAATTACAGCTAGTTTTTTTCCTTTAAGAAGCAATGTATTTGACAGGACAAACTACTATTTTCGATATGGTAGAGGGCGCATTTCAAATGCTACGATTCATGATTTTCTATTCGAAATGTCGCTAGTTCTTCAGTGTACTGCAGACGAATAGTAGACATATCCACAGTTCCCCTACTGTTGTCCTATACATAAATACAATTTTGGAGTTCTTAAGTTTATTGTTTTTGTTTGGTTGCGACCACGTACAATTACCAACTTTCGTGACATAACAAGCAAATCGCTTTGGCCACAGCTAATATGTATCGATAGTCATCAAAATAAAACAAAACACGATAACAGTTAAACACAATTTTAAAATACCGGCAATTGGTTATGTGTGTTTAGATGTTGTCATTGATTGTGGATTTAAAATTAATTCAATAAGAGAACACACTTAAGAAGAACGATGTTTGTTAACTTTTTAAACGGTTTGTTTTGTTAATAAACGCAGTATTTTAGATTTAAATGTTGAGATGAATACACAGTTCTATATAAAAATGTTACTGTTTTCAAATTAATCTAGGCTACTGTATTATAAAGAGGGGTTTTCTACATTTATAAACACATATATTGGTTCAAAAGATGTTGCGGATTATTGTTAATATTGTTAATTGTTAATATTGTTAAATTATGTTAATTATTAAAATTCAGGGAACGACTGGCATTAGCTTCACCCTGTCAAAGTTTTATAACAATTTCAAGATGGACAAAAAACAGGAAATTTTATAATGGCCGATTTTTCACTTTCACCTCACTTTCACCTCATTGGTCACTACGGGATAACCCGAAGTACACACCGCGAATTTCAACCTACTCAGCTGTCAGAGGCGCATTTTAGTTACGATCTAATCTGTTATGGATAAGGGTTAAGTGTTATGCATTCTCATCGATGTGAGCATATTCTTTTAAGAGATTTTGTCATTGAGGGTAAATATAATGTGAAGTTCATGTGGCAGTGTGTTTATCTATGTGAGTCGATTTGCATACGAATATAACAATAGATTTTTTTCTACATAACCAGGATGTATTTTCCCGCTTAGTGTTAAATGTACCTGTAGCCATTGTTGTTAATAGAACATCAGTTTGTTTTTAATTAGTTTTACAGCTGAATTAATTAAAATTCAGGCATGAAAATACAGACGCCATTATTATATGTTTAGCTAGCATCAAAGGAATTCGAATTCATAGTGGAATTGAGTAGAATTATCTATGATAGTTCAAGTGATATGTTTTAGGGCTGACACCAAAGCATCCACTTAGCACTTGGTTATTACGGGCCATGGTTCAACTAGGATTTCTGGCCTTTGTAAAAGCATTTAATGTAACTACATTATGTCAAGGTATTGGATACTGTCCATTAAGAGACAGCACTCTTGGCTTATAGGAGCTTCTTCCTTGCTCAGTGTCAAAGGGAGAACGCTCATGTGTAAAAAGTCCTCTAGGGAAGTCAAAGAAATGCTTGAGGAGATTAATATTTGTATAAATATTTTAACTGCACAGTGCATATAATGCTAATTCAAGCTGAGAGATCCAGACTGAAGTTTCCTTATGAACTTATGCAAACACACATGGACTGATTATATTATCTAAATGTTTGTCTTAATGTCATTCTTTATAGCTCTATACAGCATTGGGAGGTAGCCAATACTCTATCCAGTATGGTACTTCTAAAATTATCCCCAAAAAAGAGTCCCTTGGAGGAGAAATGTAATCAAAATTATCTTACTTCCCTCCATTTTCTGAAATCGCTTGTGTCCAATTCAGGGTCGCATGGAGCCAGAGTCTAACCTGGCAGGCACTGGGCATGAGACTAAATCACATACAGCCTAATTACATACAGCCAATCGAAATTCATTCATTATAATTAATTATATACATTTTTTGGGGCATGAAGGAAACATCGCCATAAAACTGTAATCATCTTAGTGATTACCAAAAGCACAGGCTGCATTTCCCCAAAATGTATTAAAAAATAAGAAGATTCTCGACCAACCTCTATCTGTTCAATGCTGCTAGATTATGTTTCATCTAACTGGTAGTACTGGTTTTAAATGGTAGAGAAAGCTAAAGTGAACACGTCCAAAACACATTAAAGACACATGTTGTTTCATTTCCTGTCTCCCATAAAAAAAATTATGTGAAATATTTGGTATTTTATTTAATTCTGGATGGATTCTGAATTCATGAACTTTTTTCCGTTTACTGTTATTGTTTACTGTACAAACCAGGACACCTTCCTAAAAACTCTTTACTCATGGTAATGCTTTAGTTCAAATTTTTACTAGTTAAAATATGTAATTCATTATAACTTGTATTGGTAGTAAAATGAGAATAAAACTTATACATAACATAAAGAATGCTGGAATAGAATAGGACACGTTTAGATCTTATCCATATCAGACTGATAACACCACAAAGTAATGTAATGAGTTTACCATAATTTCTCCTCTCTGGAAAACATACTTTTCTTTGCCAACTTTCAAATACTAAATATAGGTGGATTGTGATGAAACTTTTACTCAGAGCCAGAAGAGTAGGTGACCGCAATATTACTCACAGCTAACGGTGTCTTAAATCTGGCGGTCGGTGCCTGGCAGAGCCTGGTTCATAACCTCAGAGCTCTGCCTTCCACAGTAATGCAGAAAACGGACGGAGTAAAACTCTCTTTTCTCATTCATATTCTCTGAAAATAACAGCATTAACACATGATATACACACACCATACATCACTCAAAAACGTTCATTTATATGCAAGGGCGGTCTTGAAACTCTACTCTACTAGCCCATGTGACCCAATGGTCAGACTGTGGTGGTGAAGAAGGAGCAGAAACAGTCCAGTCAGTTTGCTATGGGCTAGCACAGTCATTGTCTTGATGTGGTACCATCGACATCAGACTCATACCGAGAAGATGGCTGTGTATTGTCAAAAGACGTGTCATGGCTGTTGGACATGGATGACAATATACACAAAGTATGGGGAAGGGGGTGGTCATGATGTAGAATTTAATGCAGTCCTCATCGATAGGACTGGACAACCGGTAGGTAAGCTGGTCAAAAGTGTAATACCGTATACCACTTAATCAAACATAAACCCTAGGAGACTTGTGGAACGTCTCCCCCACTCTTCCTGATCTCACATTAAAATTATAACAGCAGCTGACATTCTACGGATCACCCATTCCGATTTGCACTGTGGCACTTGTATGATAATTCTAGCTACATCAGATAAAATCAGTCACTCTGTGCTTATTATCATTATCTTTTATCATACTAATAGGACTATTCAGTAACCTGTGTGTGCTTGCGGGTGTGAAATAGAGATAAACAGTGTGTGTTAACTTTAGTTGCTGCTTAATTAACCAAAAGAACAGCATCCCACAAGGACTCATATGTGATATAAAGTGAGGGAGAGGGGACACTTGCTAACACAGCCAGTAACCACTTTAAGAGATTATACTAAAGCATTGGTTTAAGCATTTAATAATTAGATTTCTGAATGCATTGGTCTGATTCAGCACACATTACGTGTGCAATCACCGATGCACAGGATCCTACACAGATAATAGACATACAAATCTGAATGACGTTGGGAAATCAAATTTAGCCCTGTTGCTGAGGGTAAACCCATTATTCGTAAATGCACTGAGACAATTTCATTTAGTAGAACGCTCAGCAAATTGGCTGGTATACTATTCTAGAAAAACGGTAGCGAATGATAATATAATCAACGTCATTTTAATATAAAACACGAAGATAATCCAGTGTTGTGCAGATAGTCATTAAAATGTTTTTAAAACCTACACCTTAATGGACAAAAAATACATGTTTAGTCAGACACAAGAGACGTGTGCGCTGCCTTTTACGCTAATCATGCTAATCCCAGGCTCCCCATACACTTATCCCTGATTGCATTCTCCACCTGGGTCATAACACAAACAATAATCAAGAGACCAAATTCCATCAAGCCCTTAATTTAAAAATGAACCCCCACTTTTCAGGGGGATGGAAGTAGTCCCGAGATGCTACTTTTACCGTTGGCATATTTCATATTGGCTTTATACATATGTATTTAAAAAAATATATCCAAATTAAATTTATTTATGGCTGGCGAGCCAGTTACTATTATACAAGCTTGTAGTGAAAACGTTCGTTTGCTAAAACGGGTTTTGAATATGAAATTACTATCTGGATAGCTAATTCAGCAAAAAAACAACAGACTCTGTGAATACAAATTCTTACAGATTTAGTATTGCATTTACAATCAGATGATCCTATATCGCAATTATTTTACGGCCTATGAAGCATGCTTGAAGAAATGAGGACTAAATCTTTGCAACATACGATCTATTAGTGCCTCTCCCTTAGAAACCCATGACGAATGAATCATGTTTGTATTTCTATTTCTGTGTTTTGCTTTCTAGGTGTAAATGTTGGTTTACTCGTGACTTTAGCATAAACATTGGTGTTTATTCAGCCACTATCAACCTCTCGGATTCTACGGTTTTGTAGTAATTACGTTTAAAAAAAAACCTTTTTCTACCAGACCTTTTCTCTTGTAGCGACAGAAAGCCCTTAAATCTGGACTCTGCTGAACTAAGATTATCTTTTGTTCTTATCTGGGTGATTTTATTATAGTATGTGTTGAGAGTGGTCCAAGAAGAAAGGTAGATAGAGGCAGGGAGAAGTGAGTTCAAGGTGCAACATTCTGCCCGCAATACTAATACTTTACGTGTCGATGTGGAGGATACCCGTGCACTGTCAGGGCTCTTAGTGTGAACCCTCTGTAACTTAAGGCCACGTGTCCATGTTTCAAAGTTGAAATTTATCTTGGCAATGCAGTTTTGCTTTAAAAAATTTTATGTGCTCTGTACCAGAAAAATGTGATACATTTCAAATCACATATTTAACTGCACGCACCTATGTTTGTACTTCACCATAGTAGAACTGCCTGCCTCTGTCTCCTGTTGCATGAATAAAATAGTAGGCCACATGTGATCTTCTCAATGAATTTTCCACAGACAAAGAGCTGTGCTCGGGTGAGAAAGGCCTTTTGTTCCCAGGCAGTCGACCACAGGACAATGCTGACATAAGTGAAAGCAGTTGGGCCTAACTGCACTTCCCGGGTAACAATTACCACTGTGATAGCGCTTCTATGAAAGGCCAGGCCTGGGCCTCACGTGCCTGTCACCACTAGCCACCATCCCCGTTCACATGGGTGGGGGCCCCCAGGGGATGGAAGGAAGGGTTTGATCGTGTGACAGGCCCACGTCACCTTCTCTCCGCTAGCTGGAGCTGGGGTCCTTGAAATCAGAGAGGGTGATGGGGCATTTTAGCATTTGAGGCTTTTTTTTCTTGGAGCCACGTGCAGGGCCTCCGGTGTCGTTCTGCGCTTTTACCATTTGAGGTCACCATGAAAAGTGAGTCAGAAGAACACCCCAGCCTCACTGGGTATGCCTGGCATTCACATACACCCATCCCCTCAGTCTCACCAAAACCAAAACTGCAAACTCCGAAAAAACAATATTCAATACAAAGAGCGAGTGCACTGCAGCCCAAAGAGGAAATAAAAGCTAATTTAATTAGCTCTAAATAATTTCCCTCTATCATGTAATCAGTAGGATTATAGGGTTTTGTAAGAACAAAATCATGTAATTCCTACTGGGATTTCTGTCAAAGCCAATATCTGGTTTCGTCATGACTGCAGTACATCAAGCCGCAAACTGAAAACACATTAAACGAAAAACGCTAATGGGGCCAGGCGACACACCGAGAGCCTCAAACAAAGTTCATTAAACTCGTAGCAGGAGTTCCAGGGGCCAGTGCCAGGTTAGCGGATAATTGTGTTCCCCACGGCGTTCTCTGTGGCAGGGGAAAATCCCTTCTTTCCTTTCTGTCCCGTGGCTGGATCCTGACTCAGGTAAGTGGACGCTGGGTACCAGTAACCAAAAGAATGCTTTAAAGATTGGCGTAAGATTCCAGCATGCAGATCCTCTCCCAGGAGCATCATCTGCAATCATGTCTGCCATGTTTATGCTAAACCACAGGTATGTTAACCCCCGGTCGACACACTCAGAGATCATAGATTAACTTTAAGTTAAATTACAAAGAGCTACAGGTGGGTTAAAAAAAAGAAATACTCATACTCACAATGCATTATACTTTTTTTATTTGCTAAGTAGGTAGCCCTATTCACATTGACTTACATCATGTATACTCTATATTTATGCATTACTCAATGGGATGGTAGAAACTCCTGTTTTGTCATTGAAACTTTTTGCTGTCTGATGACAGTGCTTTATTGTACATACCAAGTACATACCAATAGGACAGCCACAAGGTAGACTGAGACATGTTGAAGTAGCTGGTACACACAGTAATTTTTTAGTTTTTAGAGTGTAACTCTCAGTACACCTAAACATTAGGATTTTCAGTAAAGAAGTTAAATAAACATTATTATAAAAATGTGGAGGGACACCCATTGCAGAAAAGCTCATTTTGGTTATTTAGTTCAAGAAGAACAATAATCAAACCGAAAATATATGTTATCACAGAAACATATTTCAGTAGCATACTAATAGGAACATACCCTTCCAACCCTATTCACATTTTTTGTAACCTACCTTATTCAACTCTCATATTAACTCATCGTACGTTATTTCCAGAATTTCTCTTCTACTTTCATTTAATCTTTAAATTATTATATATATTTTTAAACAGGCTATTTGTTTTTAAATCTATTTGTTGATTTACATGGTATGAGACAGAAAGAAGTCCCTTAAAACTGAATATTTGTATTTGAATAGCATATACATTCAAGATTAAGGGACAAGTTTTAGTGGGAAGGTCAGTTGGCAGGTATTGCAAAATGATATTTGTTTAAATAACGTTATAGCCTTTTTCTTTTACGGAGTGTACCGTGAAACTCCAGTAGACTTCAAAATTCCCATCAGTCTAATCTCAAGGCAAGTACTAACACAGGAGTGTCACATGGACTGTCCTCATACGAATCAATGTTAGCAACTGTTAGGAAGTTAGCATGTAGAACTACAGAATACAACAAAACACGTTGCAGAGGGATACACGCTTTAACTTAATAGGAAAAGTCTCAGAGCAACCCAGTTTGCTTTTTAAATAAAATATTATAATTATAATTACAATTATAGAATCTAAGTATTCAGAAACATATCTTTTATTAAACACTTTTGTTTTGTATGTGACTTCAAGTATTTCGTTTAAATGGGTTTGTTCACTACACTATCGCACTATTATAAATTCTTTTGATTGAAAATCGGCAGCTTTTGAATTGCTTTGGCAAAGATCCAGGGTACAGGATACAGTTACATAACCAAGATCTGCATTTGAATGTTCAGAATTGTCCACCAATTTTTAAATCGCCATTCTCTCCTGAGTGAAATGTCGGATTGTCCCATGCATTAGGGGAATTGTCAGTGTTCCCGCTGCCTATTGACGTGAGCCCCTGTGAAACGGACACCGTGGTGTTTGATGCAGCAGTGCTGCTTTCATTTTCACAGAAGCGTTGAATCCTGGGTCCCTGTGTGCCATTTTTGGGTAACCTGTAGGATAGGAACACCAGCCCGCAGGTTATCTCGAGCAAGGATGCTGTGATCCCCAACCCTATAGCGGCCCCCACTTCCTGTCTCAGTGGGGCAGGGGGCAAGTGGAAGTTTGCGGGGAAGTCTATCGTCTGATTGGCCACCACGGACCTCATGTTCCAGGCCAGTGGTATGAGAGAGCACACACCTGTGAGTAAGTACAGAACGCCAGCCAGTGAAAAGGCCAGTCGGATTGTCCGTCGCTGGCCCAGCCCGAAGTAGATGTTCCTCAGACCATACACTGCAGTGGCGTTCCCACCGACTCCGACAACCAGTGCCGTCAGCAGTAGCGCTTGGGCCACGGAGATCTCCGTGGGCGTGAACGACTCCGAGAAGCCAATCCCCTGGCAGAACAGGGTCTCCAGCTCCGAGGTCACCAGCACGCGGCTGTGGAAACAGGCCCTCCAGATGCCCACCCAAGCAACCCCGGATGTCACCAGAGCCACGTCGGCAACATACCAAACCCTCCACTGGATCAGACCGATGGTCATTCCTGTCAGGAGCCACCCCATTCCTCCCACCCAGAAGCTCACGAACGGCAGGTGAGCCGTGTGACTGAGGTGAGTCATGGTGCCCAGTTCCCCTTTTTAAACATCCAGGTGAGCCTTCCCTTGAGCGGAGAGAGACATCTTTAGGGGAGGTTTCCTGTCCTGCTCCTAGCCTTCACTGGCTTTCCCGGAGACCTGCAGAAGAAAAAAACTAAACTTCACCACCTGATGGCTAATTTTTACTTTTTTTACTGGCTAAAATGTTCCCTCACAAAACCACGAAGAGGTAATCATCTGAGAAACCCAAAAAAATAGTGAGAATTTTTTTGTCGAGGGTGTAAGCGTGAAAGGGGGAGGGAGCGATGGTGGTGCAGACAGATACCACGTTCAATTGGGGCAAAAACGCCGTCTAAATGGCCCAATTGGCACACACTATGAGCTGGATTTCACAGGTTGGAATCCACATCATTTGCCAATTGTGAGTCGGGAGAGCACAGCAGGACTTCTCTTGGCTCATCGTGCTTCCCTTGTGCCTGGGGGTGGGAGGCGCCGTTGGGAGGGACTGAGATGTGTAATTAACTGAATTCCCATTTTAAGTGATCGTCTCTGGAACATTGGAGCGCAGAGAGTATAATTAGCAACAGAACAGGGGGGAGTGAGAAGGTGGAAGTGCAGTTTACATTTAATCGGTTAAATGTAAATATTGAACACATTATGTCAAGTTTTCTTATGTTAAAAAAATAAATACAATTTATGACTATTGCTCGATTAATTAAAAAAATATCAGTGAAACCGACTCCCTTATTTAGAAGCAACAAATCGGTTGTTAGGGACATTCTCATCAGCCGCCAACCTGAGGCTTTGTGCGTGACGTTTTCAGACCAGAGGCATTATCAGCAGCAAGGGCCCCAGGAACAACATAACACTCAAAGGCTCATACCTGTATGCGAGTTGCTACCTCCACTCTGCTCATCTTATACTGATAAAACACTTACGCTTTGTGTGCTAATCATTTTATAAATCGCTTTATCATACAAAACCAAAGAATAATTAGGGTGAGTAAAACAGTCTTTCATAACTGCTTTTTAGAGAAATCACTGAAATTCATCGAAAACGGCTGAAACAACCTGCTCAACCAAGAAAAAAAAAAGTTCAACCTTTAGAACTCCCTTAGATATAACCTGTGATATACAGTCTATTGAAAGTGGCCCCAACAAGACTATGATGAAATTGTATGAGCAAAACATGTATACATAAAACTATAGTACAACACACACCATACCTTGCTGGAGATTCCTTTCAGCCAGAGAAGATTTAGGAATATGGAATCCCGGTATGATTTACCATCTACTGTTGGCAGATGGTTTTTCACAACTTGACTTTCCTTTAAGAAGGTTCAAAACATATGAACTGAAGACACAAATGACACTTCCTAGAGTTGCTATCTTAAAAAGCAAACGTGCTTAGATAATGTACGGATTAATGATTTACTAACTATTTACACCCACCGGCCAAGTGGGAAGGGCAAAGTTGGTCATTAGATACATAAAAATATGGCTTCCTTATTGCTGGTTTTGCTTTGGCACAATGAGAATAGAATTTCCACTAAATCATCACGGCACTGAGGATGGTGGCTGTTTTAGTCCTTGCTTTAAACCGAAGCCTTGTACATATCTGCGACTCTGGAATGTATGCAGTTATTTCATTGAGATATTTTAAGTGATTTTAATGGAGACAATCTTACAACACCTAATGTCAAGATTTTCCAAGCACACACACACACAGAGTAACTTCCCTTCAACTCTTTATTTAATGTAAAGCAGAACAGCTGGTATACAAGTGTTAAAAAGCATGAAGATACAGCCGTGTACAGAGCGAGTATGCGCACATGCTCACACGCTAACCTCCCAACATCAGTGGGCCTGGGGACACTGCTGTTGTCCTAACGATTGCTACGGACTCGCAATAGTATTTGTTAGACAAAATTTTGAGCTTAATAATTGAGTTTAATTGCTCGGTACCTTAAACATTGCTCTCTGACATTTCCCAACAAGATACCGTTTACAATTCAGCTTGTTTTTTGTGTGTGCTTGATATACAGGAAGGTTTACTCCACCTGCTCTGGATGAAGATTGCTTTCTGGAGCCATAGGATATGCAGGGCTGACACTAACGCAGATGGACAGCGTTGTATGTTGGGACTAAGGGGACGGGTAAGCCTGAGGTGGCGGTAGGCCCAGAATGTGCTCGCACCTCACGACTTGGTACAGCTGCTGAGGGTAAAGCTCTGTATATGTACAGTGTGTGCTGCTTAAAATATAACCCCTTCGGGGGGGTTCTGTCATTCGGTCCAGAGTTTGCCCAGGAGGACATCCAGTTTTATTAAGTGTGTTTGTGTTTATATGACGAGTGAGGGCAACCTGTGGAAACCATGGAGCATCAATGGACAAAAATAAAAGGGAGGCTTTAAACAGAATTATTAAGTGTATGTTCTCCCTACAGCTTTATTTAACCCTGCCACACTTGAGTGGTCAGTCTTGCTAGTTGAAGGTGACTACTCTTCAGCTACCTTATGCTTGTGAGGTGTTCATAGTGATTTGAAAGAACGGCATACAATCGGAGTTTAACACGACACACATGTACCTGAGCACACAAGCGCACAAAACCAAATATGAAGAGTAGCAGAGGCACAATTTCTGGAGAATTCGGTAATGAAAAGAAATAAGACAAAGTCCTCATTGTCACTCCAGTGGTACTCTTGCCTCCAAAAAGATGTTTCCGTTCCATTCCGTTAAGCGTTTAGCCACAGGAGAAGGAGAGCGCTGGAGAAAAACAACGAAGCAGCAGCCTTTTCTACCTGACAGAATACGACATGAAATGAACAAAACGGCCTCGAGACAAACCAGACGGATAACCTTTTCTGTAACGGCACCGATTCCTCATCGAGCCAGGTGATTTCGGTCAGTGTTTTCCCAATCCTGATCCTGGAGACATTCTGTGTTAGGTGACTCCAAAGGAAGCGGTACGCCATCACATCCGAGTTCGCTATTAACTAGATATTGATTGGGAGCGACATCTCTCGAAAACGGAATATTAAAAGCCCTTTGAGAATTGGCCTAAGCATCAAGTTGTTTCCACTTATTTCTTGGTGATTTGTGGTTCCTAAAGTAATGAGTTATAGGGATAATTAAAATGAACTTTTATTAATTTATCAACCCGATTGAAACTAGTCTTCATTCAGGTGAATACTAATCGGTATTATGCATAGGGAACAAATGGGGAAAAACTAGTTTAAATTTTTCACGTTGAGCTCTTCCTTCGCACAAAGAAAGCTTCAACACACAAGCCAATTAGATCAGTCAATCAAACCTCAACCAAACCAAATGGTCAAACCAATGAAACCAATTGGTATAATTAAGTTATATACACAATGGGCTCCTTGCAACAGGATTAGGAAACACTACTTTATATAAACAGTAAGTATTCTGTCAAATAAAAAACAACAACATATAAATAGGATGGAATTGTTACAGATGTGTTAATAATAATAATTAAAAAAAAAAAAATCAACAGAGTGGGGATATAGCAATCTTTAAATGCACAAGAAACTAATAACATAATTCGCTTCACTAAACCTGGTTAAAACGGTAAAATACTGTCCTATTCAAGTCCGCTGTATTTATTTAAAAGACTACAATAAATTACTAAAACCATTTCTGTTCTCTCTCCAATGAGCGTGTAGACAATGGCTGTTGCAGTACGAAACTCGCCACTGCAGAAGTGAAGTCATTTCGGGAGGTGGTTGCACACAGAAAATGCTCGGGCTTTATAACATCCCTGAATGAGATACATATGTGAGCCATCCCCGTTGCATGGCGACGCATCTTTCCGTCACTTGCTCCTTTATAGTAGTTCCAGCATAGAGGTCCCTTCCGTTTCCGCAAACCCTCTGAGGAATCGGGAGACGACGACGCCAACCGAATCGATCAGGAACGCACGGCAAACAAAAAGGGGGGTGTGGGGTGGGTGGCTGTCCGGCTGGAGTGGAGCCTCTCCATCAGAAGGGCAGCCTCTGCTCCAGTGGCAGGCTGTCAGTCAGACACTTGAGCTGCTCCTCCCCCAGTTTGATCTTGTCCTCCAGCTTTCGCTGCTCAATAATGAGGGCCGACTTCATCTTGACAAAGTGCTCGTAGTCAGCGAGGTGCTCCTCGCTGAGATAGCTGGCCACAATGTCGAAAACCACACGCTCCCGCCGGTCCAGGTTCTCCTTCAGCTCTTTGGCATCTTCGTGCTGCCGGATCAGCAGCTTCCGTTTCTCCACCAGGGTGCGCTGTGGAGTGGGACACAGGAAAAGGTCGGCCAATGAGAACGATATTAGCCGGCAAACAGACCCAGTCAACACCGGCGCTGGAAACCATTGCCTTTCACTGATGCTACACAACCCTGTTTTTATGCAATCGCACACATAAACGAGAGGCTCCAGTTCACCCCACAACGCACAGTTAAAGCACCATATGAGTGATTTGTGGCACAAGCAGTTAATCGGTAGGTAGATCATGTGCTCCCGACAAGCGACAGTATGAGAACTGGTATCAAACTGAAACAAAACAAATGCAGAGACCTAAACATATAACAAACACAATCGTCAGTGCAGTACCTTAGCTCTAATTCTCTCATACATTTAAAAATGACTAAAACTATTCTTAGCAAACAAATTCACAGAGGAATTATTAACAATCACAATACTTCATGATGAGTCGTTTTTGGGTAAAAGTGCATTGAGTTAAAAAAAAGATAAGAAACCCATTATAAAACTAATGTTGATGGGGCATGAATGAGTAATGAAAAGAACAAACTCTCTTAGAGAAAGCGCTACGTAATTCCGTTTCGTTGACGTAGTCGCTTGTATTTAAACAGGTGTGTATTCTACATTGCCATATCAAATTTAGGTGTGTCCAAACTCTGCAAACGCATGCACAAATCGTGCACCACCCAGGTGCCCACCTTCTCCTCTGGGGAGGCCCCCTCCTCCAGGTTGTTGAGGGCGTTCTCCACCCGGGCCAGCCGGCCAGACAGCGACAGCAGCAGGCTGACCACTTTGTCCAGGTCCCCGATGAACATGCGGAACTTGTCCAGCTCGTTGGGCTTGCAGACCTGCTGCACGGTGACCTCCACCTCCTCGCCCAGCGCGTTGTTGGCCTGGACGTCCTCCTGCAGGCTCTCCCGCGCCTCCCGCAGCACCTGCAGCTTTCGGCTCAGGCTGTCAATCAGCTCTTGCTGCCGAGAGACCGACACATTTTGGCAGGGCTGGGTTAGCTCTCCTTATAAACGTTTTTGCCGCCGTGTGTGAGGAAGCGCAAGAGATTTTATGCGAGATTTTGTACCTTCTTGTTGGCCAGGTCGTAGTCCAACTCGTCCTCAGAGTCCTGTTCCTCAATCTGCTCCTGCATATCCTTCATCTTGATCAGAAGCTCCGCCTTCGGGGCAGAGGTGCTGTAGTACGAGGAGCTGGTCACCATGGTGACTGCCGCTGCAAGGTTCTCCTCCTCTTGCCTGGGGCATAGACAAACCCTGCTCAGCCCAGGTAACCACAGACTGCCTTTTGTCATACGCACATGTACACACATACACTCACAGGCACAAGCACATGCGTGCACGTGCCACAAACAATGTCATACGGCAACTGATTATCTCCTAAATTAATTACATACAATTAACGAAAGATAAACTATTTGACAATATTGAGGGTATCTAGGCATTCCCCGCTTCTGTAAAATGTACCCTGATAAGCGGTTTGTGAGAGTAAAACTATAAATACACGATAAAACAAATACACTTACTGAGCATTCAGCATGAAACAACAGTAAAAAACTTTATTTTAAACAACCAGAATGGCCGTGGAATTTTACATTTGTCTGGTTTTCATCAGTCAAATATGGTTTATGAACCTCGAGCAGAACAGCATGGTAGCTAAGTATGCAATAGTCCTTTCTGCCAACCAGACTTAAATCCAAGTGAATTAGAGCAGTTTACACTATCCTAGCATGATCTCGGATTCCTCTTGGATAGGTCTGGGGAAAAACGACTCCCAGCTCTGAGTAGCCGTGTCACTTGACCTTGCCCAGTGTTGACGGTAGTCCTCTGATAATGCAATCATCTCAGATTTGGTGACAGAGAAACATTTATTAAATGCTTTAAGAGGCAGTCTGAAACGGAGAAGGTATTTTCCAGACAAATTTCAGTCGACGTTGAAACGATGGCGGCACTGAGTCACAAAGGAAATGGGAGTCCTTTGAGAGAGTCTGTGGTTTGCAACTTTCACCAGCGGGTGGCAACTGTACAGAGGTTCTACGGTTTTATACTGCTTACAGAAATCAGGCAGTGTGCGCTTTGGTCCTCATTCGTTTCCCAGTACAGATTCCAGTACGGATTCCAAGTTTTTTCTCACAATAAAGGGTGTGAATTTTCTTTTCTTTTCTGATTAAAAGATCTTAAATTCCAAACAGTATCATTATATTTACTGAAATATAAAATATTTGAAACGATGGTTTCACAAACAAAGTCTTAACAACAATCAATGGTCGGATTGGGACAAAGATGCCTTTCATAGAGATATTACAATAACATACTGTAGTTGTCTAAACACCACTCGGACGCTGTGTAAATGGTGTGGTCCCAGTAGGGCAGAGAGACCAGAAGAAAAGGATCTCACCTATCCTCTGCACTCTTTCCGCTGGTCTGTTTGGGGAGCACTTTCCGGCGTAGCTGCGCCCCCTCCAGCACCTGCCCCCCCTGGGGGAAGATCCCCTCCATCAGATCCATGGTGGTCTTCATCTTGCTCTGGTCCAGGATGTCAGCCAGGGACTTGTCCCTGCCCACGATGTCCCGGGCCAGCTCCTCCCGCTTCTTGTCCTCCTCCGACAAAACGCCGTCGCCGTCGGCCGGGGGCGGGGCATCCTGGGGGGCCCCCGGGTGGCCTGGCTGGGCGATCCTCGCCGGCTCCGGGTCTCTCTGCCGCGAGTAGGCGCAGAACGGGGAGGGGGACTGCTCGGTGGGGCCCAGGCTGCCCAGCTGGGGGCCTTCGGGTCCCCCCGGGCTGGAAGAGACCTCGCTGGGAAGCAGGTAGTGTCGGCTCTCTTTCTCGCTGCTGCTCTCGGCGTGGACTATCTTGATGGGCACCTTCTTCACTGTGGTGTTATTCTCCGTCACTTGCTCCATTCTGTAACACACGCGAGTACAACTGACCTCTGGTAGCTCCAACATTCGACACAGTAGATGGCAGAAATGAAGGATGTAAGAAAATCAATGCAAGCACCAGCAAGTTCACTGCACAGACCCATATAGCAAATAGTTTCTTACAATTTTAGGGAGAAGAAACTAAAATAAAAACCTTTTGTAGTTTGTAGGTACAAAAACTCTGTTAGGGTGAAAAAGTAAGCAGGTATCTGACAGAACAAGCCAGCTTTCTCTCTCTGATGCTATTCCCCAAAGAATACAATGCATACAGTGCTTCTATCCATATACAGTGCTGATGAAAGGGTGTGGCCAGCACAGCTAAAGGGTCATACAGTCATATGACTTTATGAAATTAGAGCTTTATTTTCCCATGCACTTCAGCCTGGCAGGCAAAGGCTTCTGTGCAGTACTTCTGGAATCTTCATCAAACCTCACTGCAGTACAGATGAAACCAATTATTTGAAAATCAAGAATAACGCGGGCGTGGGGGGGGGGGTGGGGACCTCTTCAATGGGTTTATAAACTCTGCCTTGACTGAAAATGCTAAGTATCCTGCTCTCAATTGTCTCATTATAAGCGGCGCACACAGATCACGCTGGTTCAATATGCCTTGTGTGTGAATTAAAATAAATAAATACAGAACATTACGGGAGAGACAGTGGCGGGGTCAAAAGTGAATACATTTACCCGGCTGAATTGCAGTCCTCTAGCTCGCCGTGGGGCCCAATGAAGCCTTACTAAAAGGAGTTACCTGCTGGGGGCGTCATCCTGCAGGGATACGGGCGGCTTGTCGGTCAGCTTCTGAGGCGCAAACTGCGGGGAGAGCGAGCGGGGTCCATCCATGGAGGGCCTGCTGGAGGTGGCGGATGGGGGAAGCAGCGCTTGCTCCACTGCGGAGAGAACGGCTCTGTGTGCCGCTCCCCGTTTGTCCTCAGGTCTTGTGCCCAGCTGAGGGTCTCTCCTGGAGGAGGGGGAGGAGCCGGGGGCCGGGGGCGGATCCGTGTCAGGGGAGCGGGGCCTGGCAGCACGGCCGCCCTGATGGCCAGGCAGGGATTCTTGGGAGTCGCTCAACGAGGATGTGGTTTCCAGCCGGCGGTATTTGTCCAGTTTGGGCGGGGGGGGCCTCTGCGGCACGGGGCCCTTCTTCTTGAAAGCGGGCGGCTGCTCGGACGAGGCGGCGTGGGAGCGGTCTTCAGGGCCCTGAGGCTGGGGCCTGTGGTAGGGATGGTGGTGCCTGTGGTCGGAGGAGAGCGGAGCGGCGCTGTCTCGGCTCTCTGGGACGTCCCTGGGGGCGGGCTCGGTGGGCGGCTCAGGGAGGAGATCCACCGCGGCGGAGTTCCCCGTCACCCGCGACTCTCCGTGTCCTCCGTCAGACAGCCTGAAAGGAGGGCAGACGGAATCCCATTCCTGGTCACAGGCGGAGGACAGAGCTCCAACAGCTGCCTTTTATTCAGCTATTTTAAGGATGTATATCAATCTAGTCAGCCTGTGGGATCATTTAAATTCAGTGCTCATAATAAGTGGACCAAAACACACAATTCATTCATCAACACGGGATTTTGCAGCGTTTCTCAGAATCTCTTCAAGGCAACTTTCAGTCGGGCAGACAAAACAGCATTTTTCTGTTCTCACAAGCCTGCCATGCATCTTCAAATGAATGAACTCTCTCTGTCGGCCGCTGTCTCGGATGCTATTTTTTTTGCCAATTGTTTTTGTTACATTTTTAACTCATTGGTATCCAGAATTCTCCGTCTTTGAGTGGCGGAGAAGGAGGACAAAAGCGTTTTTGTCTGGTTCTTTAAAGGGGTCATTACTACCCATTCCAGAGTTGCTGGAAAACATCCTGGATATTCAAATGGGTAACAGAAAGACAAAGCTTTCGCCAGCTGTTTGTCAAGACGACTGGTGAGACAGGACCCAAAGCACAGAGCAAACCTTTCGACAGCCCCAGCGCTGTTTCTGGGAAAGAAAAGGAACAAACCCACTATTTCGTTTCACAAGGAGGCAGAATTAAGATACAAACATATTGTCTGCAGGAAAAGTTCTTATCCTGCGGTCTCCTTGAACACACACACAC
>JAOVYW010000897.1:0-14046 GCA_025775045.1 Hiodon tergisus | reverse complement strand
GGAGGCAGAATTAAGATACAAACATATTGTCTGCAGGAAAAGTTCTTATCCTGCGGTCTCCTTGAACACACACACACTGAGACAGGCAGAGAGATGGGAAGGAGGAGTACCTGTCAGGAACAGACAGCCAGTCGTGCTCGGTGCTGAGAGAGGCAGGAGGTGAGAGCGAGAGGCCAGTGGAGAAGCTTGAAGAGAAGCAGAGGAAGGTGAGCGACACTGCAGGAGACAGAGAGAGCGGAGCCTCCCCCCCCCATCCCCATCCCCAATGGAAACGCATGCAGGGAGATAAAGACAACGAGGTCTACGCGTGCGCCGTCTGCCCAAGCTCAGGCACGTGCTTGCCTCCCCACGCCACGCTCTAATTAACCCTTCATGTGGTGAGCTGCAGCTGATGAACTGCGAGGGCACACACCACAACACTGCTCCCCTTGTAATTACAGCCCGTCCCTGTCATCTCAACCGCCGCATCCAGAGACAGCCGGTGTCCTTTTCTTACCACTGTACCTCAACCGAAGGCACGACTGCCCTCCAACCAAACTCTCCGAGAGGAGATGAACCAAAACGGCAGCTCGTTTGTTCGCCACAGTCAACAAATAAAAGATTCCATCTCCGGAATGTGTGGGGACCGATGTTGATGTTTTAGAGCAGGTCCAGTGCAGGGATTTCAGGGTGGGATGCAGCACACAGGCTTTAAACATGCATGAGCGGCGGGACACCATGCACAGGTCAGCGCTAACTCGGAAGGGGCGCGGGGGGTGTACATGGACTCGTGCAAATGAAGATCTCCAACACACTGCTATACCAGAAAGGACATTAGGTACACAATCAAAAATACACTCTTATCTTCAAAATACAAAGGTTCTTTTCCAACTGAAAAATATTGTTGTACCAGTTACACAGCAGATGAATTACTTCAGACTGCAGCAGTCAAGTTGACATTGTTACATGAAGTATATGGAAAGTGTTTTTTTTGTTTGTTTTTTTAAACCCTCAAAATTATGCAATGAACCCCCCAAGAGGGTTGCTTTGCATATGAAGGACCTTTATCTTTCACATTTGGTGCTGGTTTCATGTTAGACGGCTCCTGGGTGCCTCACAAAGGCAATTACTTAAATCCTAACCTGCCCTGAAGCTGGTAGTCCAGTAGCTGCGTGGTAGAGGAGCGGAGTGACAATGTTCCACTAAACCCTCCAGTGCTCTGTGACGCCTTCTCCTTGACCTGTTTGCATAAGCATCTATAACCTCACCCATCAGATTGATCACCTGAGAACGACTGAGGGCAGCGAGGTCCTTCAGCGCCGCAAATGATCACTGCTGTTGTGTAATCCATTGTATGTATGGGACCGCCACGGTGGAGAGGAAGGGTTTCTACCAGCACCCTTAACAGGTTTCACCTACCAGGAGTAAAGACAATACTGAATCCAGGCACCGGAAAAACTAGTTTCAGTTTGGCCAATACAATTTTAAATAAGTAGAGCTGGAAAAAATCCAGTGGATTCCAAGAAATGATCCTTTGTGTTTCAGGAACTTATTTTGCAACAGTTTGTAAAATATAAGCATTGTTGGTACAACGGAGACCAACATGCCCCAACATGTCTTTGTAGCCCAGATCAGAATGAGATGACAGAGTCCTGACGTGGAGACGATTTCCTCATAAATACAGCTATGATCAAGCTTGAGCATTCACTACTTTCCTAGAATCACTGGGGCCCTGAGCACGATTCGACTAGTTCCTGCAGGGCTTGGCGAGGGGATGGTGGGTTCTGCAGGCATCATGCATATTACAGTTTACATACATAACCTCTTACTGTTTCAAAGAGGAGAGAGAAAGGGAGCTTCAGGCACCAGAAGACACCAGTGGAATATAACCTGCAAAGTGTTAAATGTTGAGTCAATAAGACTTTCACCAGGAACATCTGTATTTAAAGTCAGCTGAGAGCTCATAGTTATTGTATAAATAAACCCCGTCTTACCATTCTGACATCAGTGAGGATGTTAGAACAGCCACAGTGAAAATAAGAATGGCAAAACTGCCAGACAAGAAGGTCTCGTCCCCGCACTGTACTTGTGCTGACCGCACACTGTCCAATATTACGTAATCTAAATCTCATCTTTTCCATAACTGTCCTTATGCAGATACCACTTGACAGCCTTAGCAAACAGCCACTTGCTTTCGTATTGTAACAATTTTACCTCTCCACCCACAGAACAAACAGCGGACAAAGCTACACTGCTTGTCAGACCCCTGTTCTCACAACTTTTTGGAATACGTCCCAGGACATTAGTGCAAGACGTCTTTTGGATTAGAAACGCAAGCTGGAGACTGAAGAGGAATCCAAAAAACTTCAGGCAATAGCACAAAGCATGTACACATACAACAGCACTCGTGTACAGCCCTGGGTGATGGAGGTCTTCAACGGCACTAACCAACAGCCAAAACTCACCATGTAGAACGCTGCAAAATTCTGCATCCTTAATGTCCCCTGAAAAGGAAAGCTAACCAGAAATGAGGAAGAATTCTCTTTTTTATACTGCAGCGTTTCAACGCCGAAGCAATCGAGTTGCAACGCTAGCTGAAAAGACAGCTCCCATCACCCAATAAAAATACAACTTCTAGATTCAGTGCCCGTCTTATTCCAAAACCAAAAGCCACAGTGCTCTTGACAAGACGCCTCCCTTGACCTTCAACACACTTATCAATTTAAAAAATGTTTCTCTGAGAAAAAGAACAGAAGTAGTTGGCAAGGCACTGACTGAAAATGATTTACTTTGCTTTATATTGCAGTTCTGCAATTTAAAAAAATAAAATAAATACTGTGAGCCAACTGAGAGTAAGACACAACGGTTTTGGAGCAGAGTAAATCTCCCGGCGGCTGGCCGGCTCCACGGAGCCAAAGAGAGCGCCCAGCTGGTAAAGGACCCCGGACACTGCCGAGCCAATACATTATTCAACCACTGCCATGCACAAAAGCCTTCTTCTCTCTCCGACACTGAGCAGCATGGTTCTCATATTGAACATGGCCTGTAATTACACACTGGCCAACATTCATCACATTAAGCATTTAAACCGCCATGCGTAGGCTTAATACGCTGTACATCTGTGGGGTACTCGTGCCTAAGAAGAGAATGAAGTTAGCTGTCCTTACTACATTTAGCTTACAGCCCAAGGCAAGGCAGCAGTGACACAAAAGTGTATTCTTAAAAAAAAAAACAAGTCGGCTAACATTTCTGCTTATAATTCAGTTAAATAAAACATCAGTAAGGCTGTAGGCTGAAGGTATTTCGTCATGTAGTCCAAACCAAATAATATCACAGATGATATAATTAAAATAAAAAACACAAAAAAAATTATGGTGAAAGTCCATCCAAACCTTACTAAGTGTAAAGGCTGTGCTGACCCCCAGTTTAGGGATAACGGAGACTCTGCGCAGCCCACACACATACACGGTACTGCCACGCCCCCAGACAAAGCACCGTCACTAAGACGAAACTTCCTCAGCGCAGCCCACACATCAAAGGGGCGCGGCCTCGCCCCCCAGACAAAGCACCATTACTGAGACGACACTTCCTCTGCGCAGCCCACACATCAAAGGGGCGCGGCCTTGCCCCCCAGACAAAGCACCATTACTGAGACGAAACTTCCTCAGCGCAGCCCACACATCAAAGGGGCGCGGCCTCGCCCCCCAGACAAAGCACCATCACTGAGACGACACTTCCTCTGCGCAGCCCACACATCAAAGGGACGCGGCCTCGCCCCCCAGACAAAGCACCGTCACTCAGGAGGCACCGTTTCACACTGATCATGTGCTCAGTGTCTCTCTGCCACCTGTCCGAAACAAAGCTCACTGTGGTGCTGGAATCCAGTAGGGGTAGGGTCCCTCGGAGCCGGGGCATGCTAGCAGAACCCCCAAAATAGCTCTCTCAAACTATCACAGGTCACAGCTCCCACAAAGTAAGGGTCACATGTCGCTGAAAGCGCAGAAAATCAGATATACAGCAGCCTGAAACACATCGACTGTGCAGGCTAAACTCAGACATCAGGCTGAAAGGGGATTTGTGCGCTTGATAGACAGACGACAGACGCTTAGCTCCAGGTAAAACGACGGCTGGGATTCTTACCTTCTGGCTGTGTTCTCCGATCCAGCTGGTTTGAGATCTGGCTTGGTATATTCCGCGGACTTCCTCCCCAGGTCTGGGATGTTCTGAAAAGCATTCAGAACAGAAAAACAGCTGTAAGTGTACAGGCTGAAGAGGTTCCCGTCCCAGACAGAAACCGTCTCCCTCACAGGCTCCGATCACACGGTTTCGTGACCTGGCTATTACGCTTCTGCAACTAAAATAAAAAACACGGGTCGTTTTAACTTAGCAATACTACCTGCGTTCACTGCTTTCACTATGGGTGTGTCTGTGTACATGGCTAGATTTATGCTCGGCTTGTTCACGTACGTTCAGATTACTCATTTAACCCCCTTGTCTAAACAAGGTACAAAAATCTGGCACGTTAGTGTTATTCATGATGTGTATTGGCACTCTGAATACAACGAATGAAAAGTCAAATGCAGGTACACTCAACTACAGCAATAAAAAGAGCAAGGAGATTTAGTAATAAAGTGAGGTGACGTAAAGTTACTCCCATTAATTATTCTTTGTTATTTATATGGCATCAGCTACACTGCACTAGCGTACTCTTTTTTCATGGTAGACGCAAAGTATACAAAAATGCATTTAAATTCACATACAAAACAACAAACCAATCCACAAAAGGTTAAGAGTTAACCATGTTCTTGTTACTTTAACTTTGATCTTAACAGATAAGACAAAACCAAATATGAAAGTGAAGTTAATGTAGGTCCAAGTTTACAGCCTTTCTAGAGGAAATAAGGTGAGCAATAATCAGAGAAAAGGCAACCGATTTCACTAGGGCGAACACAACAGAGCTTCTGTGACAGTCATCCTGCAGTAAATGATTTAACAGAGGCATGAGGAGAAAATTTGACCTGGCCTGACCTTTCCGTAGAAATCGGCAGAGGGAGACGAGCGAGACCTCTCGTGAACGTAGGAGGTTTTGTTCCACTCTACCACACCCGGGTCCAGGATATTGTCAGCGGAGTGATATCGCCCAGAAGTCCTTGCTTCAGGGGGCTTCCTCTGCACATTCCAAGTGGCCTCATACTCTGCAAAGGTGCCCAGCCGCTGCTGCTCCAGCAAAGCCCGCCGCTCTGCCCGGCTGAGGCCGGCCTGTCGCCCCTCCAAATGGTGACCAGTGGAGGCTGCCCTGGCCCTGCACTCGCTCCAGGTCTCCTCACTCTCTCTTGGCTGGGGTCTTCCACCAACCTTCTCCTCGCTGGGGTCCTCCAAAGAGCTCTGCTGGGCTTGTTTGGGCAACGGCTTGGAAAAAGCTGGTTTACCGGTCGCCTCAAAGACTTTTCGACGATCTGCAAAGGAACCGCCCGTCTCTGGGTGAGGGAGATCCTCCTCCACTCCCACCTCATTGATTTTGTCTGGCTCTGAGAAACAACGCACCTTCTTCTCCATAGGGAAGCGTTTCCGTCCGCCAATTCGGGACACCTGGGCACCAGAGGAGACGGGCTTGCTCTGTTGGACCTCTGAGAGACTTGGCAAGGGGGTGATGTCTTTACGCGCCAAGGCTGTAGACGGGTAGCCGGGCAAGGCCTCGGCCCCAGGATGCTCTTGGAGCACAGGCTCCAGGTCTCTCCTTCTGAATGAGGTGGCTCGGAGGACACGGGCCTGCGCCTCCTTGAGATGGTCCTTGTAGGTACTGGAAAAGGAGCCGTCAGATGAGGAGGTGGAGGTCTCGGTGGACTCGGCCTTCCAGACCTCAGCATCCTCCTCGGCCTCGCTTGGGCCAGTCAGCGTGGCCGCACTCCGACTCTTCTGCAGTTGGGCTCTCCTCATCTGGATCTCGTTACGAAGAGTGGTAGCATAGCGGTCGCTCCGCCTCACCTGTTTGCTGGTCAGAGGGTCGACGGCCTCCTGCCGCCCACCGTTGGACTCGGGTCTGTCGGCTAGGCTCATGCTCTCCTGGGACAGCGAGTGCAGCATGGGGGTCATCTTGGGGCAGATCTTACAGTCCTCTGGAGACAGCTCGGCCCTCTTCTGCTCATTGTGCTTATTGGGCGGGTAGCTCACGTACTGGGTTTCTGCGCTGTACCCGTTCCTTTGCTGGCTACCTCTCTCCTCCATGTTGGGCCTCGCTGCTGGGGCGTCCTGCGCCACTCTGACCTCTGAGCCCGGCCGATCCAGAAGCAGGCCATCCACCGGTGTGCAACGCTCGTGACCCTCCTTGCCATCAGGGTGGGGCTGCTGTAGTTGAGGTAGTGAATACCTGCCTTTACTCACAGAGCTCCTGTCCCCCGCAGCCTGGGCAGTTTCTGAGATTGTCCCACCCTTCCAGCCCTCCAGCTTCACCAGCGAAGCCTGTGACACAGTCTGGCCAGGCTGTCGGGCCGTGACACAGTAGTACCTGCTTTGGCCGCCACTGTCAGGGATCTGATCAATGGCGGTGCTGGACAGGGAGGCACTGGAAGTCCTAACTTGAGCCTGGCTATTGAGCAGGTTAAAGTTGTTGGTAGGCAGCTCCTGCAAGCTGCTGTAATTACCGGTCATGTTCGGCTGCTTTGGTGCGGATGGGATCCTAGACTGAGGGTAAAAAGTGCTTTCGTCACTGTACTGCCGCTGGTGGTAGGGTGTGTAGGCATACTGGGGCTGGCCTTGTCGTACATCACTGCTGGATAAGGAGTACGGCTTGTTTGAGTTCAGCTCGTTGTTGTTATAGCTGTCGGCTGAGATGTGCGGTTGGAGAGAGTCATTCTTTGGTGCTTGGTTGTAGCTTCGACGAGTCTCGGGCCCTCTCTCACTTCCGCGGTGGACCTTCTTGTGGCTCTCAAAGACCTCGTCAGGGCCTCGGTCCACACCTCTTACCTGGGTCTTCTGCTGAGAGTGGAGACCAGGGCCCTCGGGATAGGGGATGACCAGCCCCTTTTCGTGACCCTTGGTCACCGCAAAGCTGTCACTGCGCACTGGGGGCAGCGGTGGGGGTGGGGAAGGGGCATTAGATCTTTTCTTCTCAGGCACGTGCCACACGGGTCCGATGTTGGACCTCCCAGAGCTGGAGGTCCTGGAGCCTGGCAGCTCCTCGGCTCTGGGGCTCTCTCGGCCCTCTGTACCGGGTGGTGGCTGCAGGTACCCCTGCCTCTCATCCTGCCGCCCTGGCTCGCTCAGGCTCTGGCTGTGCCGCCCGTTGCTGGGCCTGCCGCCCAAGTCCCACTGCGACACCTTGTAGAGCATGTTCTCCGTGGAGGCGGCATTGCTCTTTGACAGGGTGTAGTCTGGCGTGCTGGAGCTGGTGGAGAAGGAGCTGTAGGCAGAGTCACGTTTGCTGCCCCCTCCACCACCCCCCAGATGGTCCACGCTGTTGCTGGACTTGGCTGGGGAAAGCCGGCCCGATGGGTACGAGTGGGAGGATTGCTCTAAGCTGTCCATACTGCCCAGGGAGCTGAACTGGTCTGACACTCGCCGCAGGTTTGTCTGCTCCCAACATTTAGAGAGGTCCTGGGAGCTAGAAAAGACACAAAAAGAGAATGGTCAAGATTGGAATTCTACGTGTTTGTAATGAACCTGTCTTACTTAGGACTCAAAGGTCACTTACTGACTTTTCAAAATGTATATATGACAATCAAACTACAATTGTTCGTGGGAATCATCTCCTTCCTCCTATTTGTTTAAATAATACCATAATAAAAAACTCTAAGGACAGCCCCACTAAGTGTAGTGTTACTGGTAAAATGGTAAGCATCATTAGCCTTATAAGTGACAAATCCCCATTTATAAACTGCAGAAATGTACTATGAATGAACAGATTGTGACTGTAAACAATAGTTTTTTCCCCTTTTTGAGGCCTTAGTTCAGTTCACCTTGCATCGTATCGGGTATGCCAGACCGCCGTGGGCGTCAACTGTGTTTTGGCAGATTCTGATTGGCCCTCTGTGAACTTGGTGGAGTGCCAGGAGTGAGGCCTGCCTACAGGTTCATTCCTCCTGGAGGGAAAGAGGACACACAGGCCTGAATAAGAGGCTAAAGGTAGATTTTAACAATTCAAGTGCACAATAACAACAAAGAATCTGAACTGGACAGGCATGCAAGCGGTTTATTGTGCGAATGAATACGAATTAACAGAAAAACAGAACCGATGAACGCAAAACAACCGCTTCATACAACAGTAAAAAAAAGAATTCCAAATGACCATAAATGAAAAACAAATGGCTCTTCCTGTAATAGTTTAGGAGTTTCACACACCAACACACACACGCACAGCATGACATTACCACTGTTTTACCTGAATATCACATCCTGAATTTTTTTTACATATAAATTTAACCTTACCCCTTGAAGCGGTTCTTTCTGTTACGCGTTTGGTTGGAGGCAAAAACAGACAAACATTAGTCCCAAAAGTAAACCTAAAAATAAAACTACTTCTACTTTCACGTGCTCTTGTTTGGTAACCCCTCCTTGAGGAGATTCTCCCAATACAAGCTTGGTGTGTATTAGCAGTTCCCAAAAGATTTCCTAGAAATTACCCTATATTAGTATCAAAAAAATTAATAGGACCCCAGAATTAAACACAAAATGTTAAGATGCTAAATAACAAATTTAAAACGAAGCAGGTTTAATGAAGGTCACCATTCTTTTTCTTGCCCTTTAGCTACTTGTTTAAGAATTCAAAAGACCTACAGAGTTTGGGAACCACTGGTGTATATGACAAAACCTTTAGGTGATACACAAAGCGTTTGTACAAAACCTTTATCCGGGGTACATTAATATCATTTAAGGGGTTCATTCGTTACTTTCTTTTAAGAATAAGCTTGCAATTTTACCCCATACCTATTCATCAAAGTCAATTTTCACTGAATTATTTTCTGATTAATTACATTTCCCAAGGGCATAAACCCAAAAACCAACTGTAATTCATGTGCAAACTTTAATAAGATTTAGGTTGCTCAGCAGTACATAGCCCATTAAACAGGTTTTTACACACATACACAAAAAGAACCCACCACATTGTAAACTCTGCAGGAAAGAAAGCTGCATAAAGGACTGAAATGGAATTAGGCACATACTATTCACAACTAATGAATATGGAACACCAGAGTAGAAGCAGAGTGGAGTGGAGGTTTATGGTACTGTGGATGATGCTGGTGACTAGGATGGGGGCGTGGATGGCTGACATCACTAGATAATGGAGGGTTTGCGGTCGTCAGACCAGATCTGATTGGACAGAGGTGAGGGTTCAGAGGGTAGGACAGCCGATGATCACTAAAGTACCATACCTCATAGAACTTCGCAAAATCTTCGTAAGAAAGCTCCTGGCCACGTGAACGTCACTTTCTGATGGCATTTTCTGTGCTACAATATCCACCATTTTCATCTTCCTGGGTAACAGGGAGGAGGAACACACACACACTGGATCATTTAACTCAACGGCGTTCTCTGTGAGCACCCTCCAGCTGCTGCTAGGATTGCTAACAACATGCGGAACCTCTACGACAACTACAAAGAGTAAGGCTGGGAATATCACTTGTTAGATCCATTTGTTAGCCCTATTCTAATCAGTGCATTATTTAGTGTGTTTAGTTTAGAGAATCGAGTGCGCATTTCCCTGTTACGATCGCAAAAGGCAGAGCTAATCAGAAATACTTTTAAATCCTTGATATTTTGACTCCTCTCGACATGCCATGATTTATTGCAGGCTACTTACTGTTGCTCAAGAAACAACGCAAGAAAGACATTTTGTGGTCCGTTTAAAGCAGATTTTTTTTAAACAAGCACAGCGGCGTGGTACCAAAATCAATAGACAATACCAAACATACCACAATTCAAGCAAGCAAATATCTAGGTTATTATACTGGGGAAATAAAAACGGTCGAAACAATCACTGTACTAAGGTACTTAGGAGTACCCTCACTGACTGGTGGTGTCAGTGCTCCCTCTCCTGGCCAAACATATGTGTGCTGTTGATCATATTTCCATTACATTTCTACTGTAACAAATTACCCACAAAACCTAAAACAAATAAATCTATGGATGGAAGAAATATAAACGGTTCATTAAAGAATTTTTGATCTGCCAAAGACGACAACACAGGCATAAGCTCAAATTGCTATCAGAATTGTTAAAAAACAGTCAAACAAAGACAATACAAAGACTCTTGCCTTCTGCTCCCCTTCTACCGCCAACATTCCAATGGGGAAGACAAACGAGGACGGTGAGATGAGGGGTCACCTGACCCCTTTAACACTGCATCTGCAGGCCAACATGGTGAGATGACCCGCCCCATCCTGGCCATATGGCCACAGGACTACAGGGAGCCCATAAATGACCAGCTTGGGTTGGGGGCTTAGCGGCCTCTGATTCTCCAACAACACAGCAAGCTGTTTTTACACTTAGTCCAAGCTGTCGTCTGCTGTCTAATAGACGGAAAACTCTAATAGTCTCAGAATCTAATAAGTGAGGACACCTTGTGGATGAATGAAACACAACATTTTATAAAATGTTCATTCAATAACGAATGTGACTCTGGACCTGGTGTGGATATTATTTTTTTAATGACCTTACAAACTACTTAATTAAATGAACCGTTTTCTCGAAACCATTGTCAGGAAAAAAGCCAATCCAATAAGATGGGTTTTTGAGATTGGCTCCACATTCCATCCCAGTTCACTTCTCTAATCCTCCTGCGCAATGGCTCAGCATACTTGACCCCTGACCCAGTGCCCTTCCCCTTCGCAAGACGCAAGTCAAGAAACTTTAAGCTGACTCACTTTGCAATATGATGCAGAGACTACTTTTCTGTACCTCCAATACTAAATATTTGCATTTAGGAAGGAAAAAAAAAGATTTGCTGGGAAAAACGGGTTCAGCCGCAGCACTTTGAGAAGGTATCAGGGGGCAGCCAGTGTTTACTGATAGGAAGGTCTGCACACACTCATTCAGCTGTGTGAATTCCAACTGGCTCCAAGGTCACCGGGTCAAAGGGTTACAGGTTCTGACCCTTCTCAGCCAGCCTGCTATGTCCCAAGTATGGTCTTCAAACAGCAAACAACTAACCTGTCGTTTTCCCCATGTAGACTCATTTAAATTGCAATTACTCTGCAAGTTATACAAATAACTTTCATTAAGAGGTACACACCAGGTTAGGTAGGCTAATGAGTACTACATACTCAATTAAAACACAATATATCAAATTAGAGCGGAGATTCTCAACCCATGGTACATGGGCAGCATTCATTCCATTTGGCCTAACTGTGCGGACTAATGAGTTTCATAAATATGTATTGTTACTAGTACTTTGGTATATTTATATAGTATACAAATGCGGTTCACACTGGTAAACGGGTTGAGAACCACGGAATTAAAGAGAATTTTATCCTAGAATGCCTCATGTTTCTGTTCTTGATTTAAACTTGGAGGGGTTTAAAACGGCATATTATCCTTCCTGTTACTGAATTTGTGAAGCAAAGACGAAAGCCCAACTAAGGGAGAGGACAAAGTTGAAGCCATTTCATACATATTCCCCGCTGGAAGTCCACATCTGAAATGGCCTGCCTTCCTTCTGCCAGTACAGTAGGTTACCCCACAATGGAAATGCAAATGGGCCTGTCTTTATTAGCCTTATCGTCAGGGCTACAGCTGAGCGGCCACACAATCCCAGAGCAGTGATTCAGTGGGGCCTGGACAGCGGGGAAGAAAGGGGAAAGAAACCCGGCTCTCACTGTGTCTGATAGGCTGTTCTCCAGGAAAGGCCCATTCAACAACCAACAGGCACTGGGCAAAAAGAAAAATGGACCAGTCTTTCTCTTCAGCGCATACTTTTTGAGGATGGCTTCAGAGCCTACTTTCAGAACAAAACTGCTACAATAAGCACAGCCACAGATTGCAATTGAGAATTAAATTAAAAGACAGCTATCTATACACAGTTTTAGGAAAACAACCTGACCATAATTAGGCCTGATTCTGGAAGTAATTATCCTTTTGTTATGATTAAAAAAAAAAAAAAACTGAAATAAGCAAATTAAAATGCCTTTTTACAATATGTTTTTTTAATAGTTATGATTGTATAGTATTTCCAAGTGTCAACAAGACATTAAGACATAATCTGAAGCATCGGATTAGTAGGTTACAGCACATCCCTGTGTACTGAGGGCTGGTCAGTAAGAACAGATTCCAACCATTACAAGACACAGATATTCTGTGGTACAACACACAGAGATTCACATTCAGGGAATAGGACTAATTTATAGAATGAAAGTGCAAAGAAAGATAAAAAAGCAAGATTAAAGGAAGTAAAGTCAGAAAAGAACTCACCAAGGTCTTAAGCAAACAGATAAGCTCAGAAAAGCACTCCTGGGCAGCTGAAGGTCCTCCTCCTTGACTATGGTAGGATCGTCAGCAGAGACCCAGAAACCCCTAAAATTGCAGACTGAAATTGGCTTTGCTCCACTGCACTTTGCAGGCAGTGCATTCCACAGGCACTTCAAAGACAGCCTAGGACAAAGGGACCTCAACACGCTGGTGGACTTTGGGGCTCCGGCATCGACGTACCATCCAGGCGAAAAGAGTAGGTAGCCAAAGCTGTGGCCATCAAACGCGGTAGCAGCTCCCTTCACACTGCCGCTGGTGCTGGCGGGAGGTGGGTGTGTGCACAGACAAGCGTGTGTCCGTTTGGGTCAAGGAAAGATTTCCCTGGGGATTGTCGGGTCATGCCCCCCCCCCTCGCCGAAATAGGAGGAGGGAAGGGGGGAGTATTGTCACCAACATTCCCCTTGAATTAATCCAGCAGCTCATCATCTGATTGGCTGAAGCCGCATAAGCTAATCAACGGTAGATAATGCTGGACTCCCATCTCTCCCACTGTGAGCCAACTCCCTGTGGAGACCTGATTGTTAAGGGTGCAGGACTGCAGCAGATTTTCCTGCTAGAGCAAACGTCAGGATCCATCTCCTTGTGTCAAAAATTCTAATGAAGAAAAAGAAAAAAAGAAAAAAACTGGCACTGGAGGTAGAGGGATTGATGTACAAGGCGTGCAATATCAGACATGCATCGTCATCACCTTTGATTAGGGTTGCAAAGGGGCGGGAAGTTTCCAGAAACTTTAGCTCTGTATTTTTTTTCCTTTTTTGTATACATTTTTCTCAAGTCATCACAGTAGGTAATGTCCAACGTGTATATGTACAGCGACAAGGTTTGGGCTAGATATACGATATTTAGCATACGCTTATAGCGGGTTCGTTCTAGCCTCGGTATTTTGCATATTACCCGAAGAGCCCGCGAAGTTCATTAAAGGAATATAATGCCATATTATTGTTTGCCTGCAAACTCAAATACACAATAAAAAATTCTGAAGCTGGCAGACGACCAAATATTATAATGGAAAGTAAGCACTTTCACATGCGATCAACTTTTTTTGAGATTGGCGAAGAGTAAATTATAGAGATCAGTTATACTCAACAATCGACTTTTAAAGCACCGAGGAAAATGGCATTACAATAAAAAATAGCATAATATTTTTAAAGAATTTATAATGATTGTTTATAATCCATTTTATTTTTGCCAAGTAACATAATTAATCATAACGCAAACGACAATGGTAGTTGGCTGTTTATTAAATATTTAATTAGTTCATTTTAGAGGTTTTCTTCTGTCCAATAGAATTTTCTATGTATTTATTGTACAATACTTTGTTTTAAGTTTTGAGAAAACATTATTTAGAAGCAAATCCTGTTACACTTCATGTTCCCAGTGACCAACTGTGTTCGTTGGGTCTACGAATAAAAAATGGTAACTACGTACTGCCTCTGCTGTCTGTGTTCCACCGTTAGTAGATCGATGCAATGTAATGAGCTCCACCTAGCGGGAACAATCGGGTTTGCCATTTATTTTCTCAAACGGTTATTAACTGCACGTAAGGTATTTTGGCGATATACCCCAATCCAAAAAATTTACATTTAATGTTATTCAATTATATATATA
>JAOVYW010000896.1:6929-16963 GCA_025775045.1 Hiodon tergisus | reverse complement strand
GTGTGTGTGTGTGTGTGTGTGTGTGTGTGTGTGTGTGTGTGTGTGTGTGTGTGTGTGTGTGTGTGTGTGTGAAAGTAAATTTGCGAAGGACTTGTTCTTGTCTCTGAGGTGGCGCTGATAAGGTTTCTTCCCTCCTGGTCCTGTGGAACGCGGGCGTCCTAAATATCACGGGGATGGATCCGGCAGAGCGGTCTGTGTGCGAGTTTGTTATGTAACACATGACGCTGGTTCCTCATGGATGGTTCTACTCTGAAACTTGGCATTTCTGTGTTTTGAAATTAGTCCGTTTCAAGCTGTCAGGGCAGTGTATTTTTATTTATTTTTAAAATTTCCTTAGGTTTTTTGGCTGTGGAGACTAGACTTTAAATTCCAATTACTTTTTACTCTTTCAAAAACACCACCTACCATAACACAGCCATCTGCCTTTCGGTACAATTAATATTTTTGCTGACCGAGTGGGTAATATATGCAGCTGCCGCCTGATCGACAGACCCCCAGAGCATGAAACAGAACCTCGGTCATGGTCTCAGACAGGGACATCCCCGGAAAAAGGAGAGCCAATAGAGCGGGACCCCTTTGACTGGCAGGAGGAGCGGGTCTGTCCCGGAGGGCAGCATTTGGAATGGGATCAGCTGGAGCTGATTGCCTTGTCAGAGGAGGGGCCCCGAGGGGTCCCGAGGGGCCGTCACCAAAGGCCAGCCAGCCAAACTACCTGAGGGGCTAGTCACGGAGCTTGGACAGATTCTACAGACGCCAGGCCACATTGCCCAAGAGGGCTGAGAGGTCCACAGAAAGGCCTATCTCATTGTTATCATTGTCGGCACCTGCCCAGAGAAAGGCTGACTGATGCACATTCGCGGGAGGAAAGAATGTGCCCTATCAGCTGCTCAAACCAGAATGTCGTGCAAGCCATCGGTGACACGCCGTGGCTTTAACTTCGAGAGAAGCTCAACATCGGGGTAGAGTTTTTGATGACACAGCTGCGTTCGGGTGCAGCCAGTTCACAACGCATGAAAGAGAGCGAGAGAAACGCTATGTTTAAGGGACATCAGGGTTCATCACCCATGGCTAAGCTCCTGGCTGGACCACAGTTACATTAGTCAGCTTTTACATTTATTTATAAATTTCCTTAAACTGTATCGCTAAATGTATGGTGACACAGGTTTGCCAAATCTGGCCATGCCTGTTGCGCAATCTTGTTTTAAGAACAAAGCTCAAATATCCGTATGTGGTTATTTACAGTTTCTAATGACGGACTATCTAAAAACATTCCCACCTATGTTAGCTGCATAATGCAATTGTCGATCCACTTTATCAGTAATTTGTGTCTTCACCTATCAGTAACCTGACACACGTTTCCGCTTACGTTACAGCGAGTGTTTTGCTCTTCACGGTGGTTATATTATGGAGTTGTTCATACAATTCACTTCCATGATTCTGCTCCACAGAGATCCACATGTCCTTTCTCAACATATTTTTGCCATCATCTCTATGGTTGCAATGAGAGAATTGCCAGTCGCCGAAGCTGCCTTTTGAAGAACTACGTGCACAAGCACATATCCCGATTTCACAAACCTGGCGAGATACGTCGAGCCTGAATCAGCCCTCGGGAAACGGAGATCATCGTTGAGTATTAAGCTGGGGCTGGCCGATAGAAACAATCGTCGGATTTGTTACAGCATCGATTCCGTTTTTGCCGTCGTGAGTGCTCTTGTGATGCTCTGGCAGAGCGGACACCGTCCAGTTCAGTCTTGCTCAGTTCAGTTCAACTCACGCAAAACCAGATAATGACTCTGACGGTCAAAACCAGCCCGATTAAAAAAAAAAAAAAAAAAGCCCATTGAATATTGAATTTAAAATTCATTAATTAACCATACTCCCTCTCTCGGTTAGGAGACATTGACCGTCTCATTTGTGGGATGGGCTAAAATTATCATGATACAAGATTGGACTTGAGAAACCCTCAAACTTAATCTACGCATACATCAACATGTGAAGCTAGCTAGCTTTATATCTTTTGGAATGGCTTGCAAGCTCAGTCTTGTATCAGAAGTTACAATTTGAATGTTAATATTCCATTTAATTGGATATTATACAATATTTCCCAGAATGTAACCATAGTTTAAAAGGGTAGGTACTCTAACTATTGTATTCTAAACTGATGTACAGTCATAACCTATTGCATTACTTAGATCACCAGCTGACTTGAATATTAGAATATAAATGTTTTTTTGTCCTTATTTTAAAATACTCTGAGAAGAGCGAGTGGGAAAGTAACGTCTATAAATTATTAAAATGTATAAGTTCATGATTTAAAGTTATATTTTTAATTCATCTAAAAATATCATTTAAATTCCTAATGATAATTATGCTTTCCATACAAGTTGGCAGGTTCTGTGGGGTGGACTTTAAATTAAATCAAGATCTCTTATAATGAGGTCAAATTCGTTAACAGAAAGACTCAGAGGAGCCCTGGATTAAGCAAAGAGGATTTATTGACATTGTCAGCAAATTCGCCTGTCGTTTTTAAGCTTATTCGTCTGAGATTCCCTCCCTGCTCGTGTTTAAAAGTTGTCACGGGGGTCGTCTTGACCTCAGAAGTATTGATCCGTTTCCAAAAGCGTTTTGTGTGTCAAATCAAATTTGGTTTCTCGGGGGATAATCGGTAATAGTTGAAAACTAAAAACTGTAGAATTATATAAAATATGAGGCTCTGGATACAGATGAAACACGTTTACTTAAATGTCTCTGACAGTTCCTATCTATACAAAAAAAAAAAAACCTCGATCTGAAGGAGTTTGTATATAATTATGGTCAGTTGCCAATCTTATGAGCTAAAAATGGCATATGTTTAAGTGTTGGTCTGGGCTGAATCACAAGGACAATGGCAGAAGTTGGTATGGTTACTATATCAAATTTGCATAACGTTGCTTATAATTAGGCTGACTTAAAGTGGCAGGCTATGGATATCTCCGGTCAGCTGTCTGATAGGTTTTGGGAAAGATCAGTGGGGGCCCTTGAATATGCCAAGTTCCGCTTCTTTGTGTCGCCTTCCCGAGTCAGAGACGCCTGTCCTCGGGGAGCGGTATGACAAACGTTTGCGGAGGCGTGGACCACGACAGTACTTACTCACTCTTAATCACTCATTCTGGTCCATCACTCCTCCTCCTCTTCTGTTACGTTTTATGTTTCTCTCTCTCTCTCTCTTTTTCTCTCCTTAATCAAGCCATTCGGTGACTCTTAAATACCTTTTTCTGCATGTTGTGTGCAGGCCAGGCTGATGCAACATACGCAGTTCCCATTTTGCAGTTTTACTGTAGGTCAACGTTACAGAGTGGTTCAACACCAAGGCTAACAGAACCTTAACGCTTTTGGGAGACGGTGGAAATATCTGACAATATGGAATCTGACTGGTTAGCTTTCTCTTCTGCTAACACGCTTGGACTGGTCTCATTCTGTGCCCTGATTAGGGCACCTTCCCGGCACATCTGCCTGATGAACACATTAAGGGTGAGAAATGCTGAATCAGACTGTGTAAAACACAGATTCACATCGACTGTTTCACAAAGCTCAGTCCTGGCTCCAGGGTTAACGTCACTCATCCAGAAACCAGAGAAATGTCTACCCCAGGCGGCAGACGTCTTCTCCGGAGCATACACTGTTTTTTACAAAGTACAAAGAATATGATATATTGTTATTATTGTGACAAATGCTTTTGAAAAAGCAGTATACGATCCATGGATATATCCCGGAGACAAATGTTTCCCATTGGCGATATATTGCATTCCAATGAATCAAAAATATATCCAACACCTTTAAAAAATTAAGATTGCACTTTGCCTAAACACCCTTTTAAAAGTACACATTGTAAACATTTATGCACTAATATTCAATATCAATTTAGTATGCAAAGAATCTCCAAAATGATTAGGAAACATACGAGAGTCCCATGAAATATTCACAGACTGCATTGCTTGGGAAGTGTCAGTAATTATGAGATATGAGAGATGTCAGCCTAGCAGTTGATTTTGTGCTCTGTGAACACGCTTTCCGCAAGAAGGATTCAATTGTTACACTCCAGGCACTCAATCTGCTTTGTGTGCAAAACAGCTTTCCACTAGTCCTTGGCAAATATAAACTGAGTTTGAAACAATGAACCAACACAAGCCTCACATAACCCCCAGATACTCTGGTGCTTAGCAGTAGGGTCAGAAAATTTATTGAGAAACATGTATTTAACACAGCATTTACCGAGCTGTACAGTATTTTACCGATTGACCGTTCCGTTGCTCTTCGGTAGATTCGTGGCAGATCTGGTTGTTTCAGAAGTCATCTGGTGACAGTATTTTCTCATTTATTCGCTCCCAATTTGGAATCAGCACTTGTCCATATGGTCTCATGCTTCACTGACACCGACACTGACCCCAGCAACTAAGGACGTGGACGGAGTGGTGATCTCCTCCAACGCGCCCACAAAAAAGTAATTTGTTATCTTGTTATTTTACACATTGCACGCAATGCGGCCTTTGCAGGTTTTGCACTGACCAGGGGATGCCTTTATGCTGTAGAAAATCTGTATTCCGTGTACAATGTTAAATTGCGGGAGTCCATGCCTGGCACATACAGATGAGCAATGAACCTTCATGAAGACTTTCCTCCACTGATCATCGTCAGGGAAAATATCAAAGTCCCCATTCCCATTCTTCTTTCAAAGCCTAGAGATGAAAACAAGTCAAAGGTTTTGCAATATATTTGAGATATTAGTCCATGATCAAAGGGGTGTAAGTGCCTTGCTTGTAATAATAAATTAAACTGAGGTGCTCGAATCCCATTAAAATATTTACTTTGTACAAAATCCATGATGCTTTATATTCATATCCTGTACCATGAGCTAAACACATGACCTGAAATGGAGCAGGGAAATAGAGGGCTGCCATTAACGGGAGAATGAATAGAGGCAGAGACCGAACCAAACTGGACTTGTTTACAAAGTTGTGACAAGATTCTGAGTGAGTGTTTCATAATGGGGTTTCCGAGGGAGACCGTGGAGCAGACAAGGGGAAAGGAGAGTGTTAACTCATAGCCACAAGCAGTGGCAGACACAACCAGACTAACAAGCTTCCGATGTTCACTGCCCTGTAGTCTGATATTTAGCAGTACCATGGTTTATATATGCATTTTTTCCATCTAAAAGAGTATTTGAGCTGTGAAGAGTATTTATATTTTAATGTATTTAATATTTATTTGGAATTAATTGTGGACTCCATTGCTATAAGCATGGCAATTTAGGTAGAATGGACATAGTCCACCAGGGAGAGAGAAATAGTGGACTACTGGGTGAAATCTTGTCTAAAAGGGGGGTGAATATGACCTTGAAAAGGCTAGTATGTGAATGGGTGACTGTTTCTCCAAGGAAATTAGAATTATCAAACGATTTATCAAGGACTATCCTGAATGTAAATGAGTCTCTGGGATGCGTCTGTCGTGCACACCAAAGCTAATGAGTGAAACACCCACCAGCAACTGCAGGGAATGATTTTGTGAAGCTAAAGGTATTGGTCTTGCCTTGCGCATAGGGCTCCTGTTAGTGTCCACCTTTCTTATAGTCTTATAGTGCTGTGGTGTGATCGAAAGGATTCAAGCTAGCAACATCAGCTAAGTCGTGCCAGATTACCATAGGCAACCTTCTGGTTCCTGTTCTTCTGCAGGAACAGGTAAGGACCACCTGACACATTTAGTCAACACCCCCTTTGTTCTCTTTGGTATTTGACGATTTTGTCTGATTGTCCACTGCTCTGCCATGATGTATGGTGCTCTGGAAAACTACAAGCCAAGGCATTTTGGGGGACATAGCTGACCCTGTGATGTTGTCATGAAAACCAAATAGCAACTGCAAGCAGCTTGGGACTTGGAGGCCTTCATCATGGCGGGTACGTCTGTTTTGTTTTGGTGCAGAGTTCACACCAGTGAACCGCACCACGGAGATCTTCTGCCATGACAATGAGAACTTTAAGTAGCACACTTTTAAAAAGTTCCTCAGTCTAAAGCACAACCTCAACATCTAATAACTGAAAGGCCTTGCCTGCACAAAGCAAAAAATGTGTATTGCAAATCCAATACATGTGTATTATACGTGGATGTCTACACCAAAATTCACACAATGTCATTTAATATCTATAAATTATAGATAAATCCTACATTTTGAATGTGTTTAATATGCTCTGTGAAGAGCATCTTTCAAATGTACTCCGAACAGTAATGCAGTTCTTCTAGGCCCCACAAACTGGAAACTTCTCTAAAACTATTTTCTGTTTTTCATGAATGAGGTTTTCTTATTTAAAACAACATTGCAAGAGCATATCTAGAATTACAGGTGAAAATTTCAGGGATAGACCCAGAATTTTTTTCAAAGCCTCTGATGCTAGGCTCAAATTAAGTAAGACATACTCAGCATGAAATAGTGAACATGCTTTTGCAAATAGAAACAGTGGAGCTCAGCAGTACCCTGTTGTTAATCGAACCTTTGACCCTTTGACCCAGAAACGTTGAACTACCCCGAAACGCAAGTCCACTGAGAAGACACAACATAGCCTTTGCTCTTGTCCAGACAATCCATATTGGGTACTCCTTGGGTACTGGTGTTACGTGCCTCACTTTTGTACACCCAATGCCTTCAGGTGAAACAGGGTGACGAAGGAAATTTATTACATTTCCACTTATAATGTGATTCTGTGTCTCCGGGGGTTATTGGCTTCGTGGCGCTCTCCATCAGAGAAGGCTCTGAGGGGTTAAGGAGTTAATTATGAATGTATCCAACGACAGTGCCAGGCCTCTGGTCCTTTGAGCTGGCTCATCCATTCTCTGCTAAATACAGGTCAGGAAAATGGAGAGATAAATGTATCTCCTGCTTTTTTGTTGTCTGTAACCATTGTGCAGATTTAGCTGCGTACAAAAGGAATCCGGCAGCTAAACGCTGAGGTAATTCTCCGAAGAGAAGGCTGTTTGGTTGCAATGTAGCTTCACCACGTTGTTGGGTTGGCGTTCCGTGGTTCATTTAATTTTCTTTTGTTCTAATGTGCCGATTTTTGCGTATTACTCTCCTTCTCATTTTAAGGCTGGGATGTTTTGGCTGTGTTTTTAAAGTGCTTTTTGAACTAAGTGTTTGGGTACCCTATTCAATGTTGTGACCCCATTCAATCTATGTGTAGAGGGTGGCACTTGATCCTAGTTAGGATACGTGTGGCTGTAAGAAGAGAGTGGTGGGGTTAAAAAAAATATACACAGAGAAAAAACTAATTGATTAGAAAATCCTGTTCCGGGGGAGAGCAGAATTTTAAGTAAAACCCAGCACGGAAATATTCAAGACCGACTAATCCAAAAAAAAAAGCATTCTCAGCTTTATCAGAAATGAATCAGAAGTGTGTTAAAATTAGACAAATGTTTTCTGGAGTTAAAAACATAAACAATGTCCCAGGCTTGGAAAGGCATGCTCATTTAACCGGGAAAGTTCACAAAGGCTAGCTAGAAATCTCACCTGCAATATTCAAAATAACTTAGTGTGCGGTCCCCCTCCTCAAGGTGACCCTGGGGGACGGCCAATCTGATAACCTGTAACCAGTTGACCTGTAGAGCCTCTCCAGCAGCCAGTAAATACTTGTTTTTGTTTTTATTCCCTCACAAACTCTGAAAGGGTTTTTGTCAATTCACATTCGCTTTATCTAGCTCATGGATTCAACAGCCCCAGGATGTTGACAACAGCTGAAAAGAGAATCTATAAGTCTTTATCGTGAGACAAAAATCAAATTTGGTTTGGTTGTCCTTTGACTTTGTGTGCGACTCCAGAGGCACAGTCTGAATACAGAGTGTTGACTTTGAGAGAAGTCTGTCCTCCATTGATTTATACTCTTGCAGGCAGGTAGCATTAACTCTTATCATAGGCAGCTTAAACGGCATGCAAATTGGAGATTCCTTCCTACCGCTGATCAAACCAAGGCCATGTCAGTGGAGAAAAGCATCATAGAAAAACCATGCTCTCCTTTAGAAACCATTGCTTTAGAATCCTGTTGTTTGTATTTCGGAAATGCATGAGAAAGCCCAATAGCAAAAAACACTGCATGCGTTCCATAATTCATCTGCTCATTGGACTGCAGTAACTCCAGTAGGGGGAGACCTTGCTGTGTTTGGCTGTGTACCACGGTAGGCTGATGAGGAAGGGAAAGACTCTTAATATGGAGATTGTTTTGGGGCTGATAGGTCTGATAGATTTGCCTCTGAATAAGATAGAGATTTTCACGACTCTGTTAAAGATGAACGGTGGGCATGACGGGTGCTGCTCTGGGAATTAAAACAATGAAATAACGCAGATCTGAGAACGTTAAAATCCCTCTATTAAGTAAGTTTGCTGACCACAGAGCAGCTCATGTTTGTGTCTAATGAGATATGAGATATATCTCATTATAAATATATATATATAGGATATTAACGTATGCCCAGTTACTGTATGCACGATGAGGGAGGCATTACTCTGAATTGTTTACGCACTGAGAAATCTTTTGTCGTTAGTTCTCCCTAAGTTATAGAATTTCCCTGCAAATGCCAGGCTCTGACACGGCGTCTATCAAGACCACTACCCCAAGCCCTGATGGCTTCAACGTGCCAATACATTTGCCATTATTTACCCTTCTGCATTCCTATCCCACATCGCATTAAAAAAAGGTTTGCCTCACTATAAAAGATTCTATGAGGAAGAACACGTTTTATTTTCTTGGCACTCGTCACCTGGTCTGTGAAACGATCGAGCCAATTGTCACGCAATCAGAGGTGCAACCTGAGCAGGATCACCGTCATAAATGCGCAGGTAGAGTTTGAATAGGGAGCAAAACCTTCAGTCCCGTTCTGGCTTTTGGATCAGAAAAGCACAGGCATCACTGGGAGTTTATATGGCCGGATTGGCACATGATTGACACGGGATCAGATAAAGGGATTGGCAGGGAAGCGTCGCTGTAGCGTGTCCCCTTTCAGTGACACGCTGGCTTGCTCTCGTTCTCCGCTGCAGGGGAAAGACTACCCAATCGGGATTTGAACCCTCTCCAAAAAACACATTAAAAGTTCTAACCTAAATCTATCACGCTCCACCGAAACGATTACCTTTTCTCAAATTGAATCACAGGCCGCATAATTGCTCTCACGTAGGCATAATGGCCCTGAGTAAGAAAAGACACTGAAAAAAGGGAAGTAACAAATGGTGTGCATCGATTTGAAGAGTAAGCTGCATCAAAACTCAAAAGCACTTTCTAGTGAGTTAGGCGAATTAGGCCTGAAAACAAATGAGATCAACTCCTATTGGACAAAAATTCAGCAAAAAAAAAAAAGGCATTGTGATCAGAGACAGAGACTTAGTCTTTAGTCTGTCAGACATGCAGGGGGTAGACTGCCCTTCATACAGGGGGTTCAGCCCTTCAGAACTGCTTTAATCCGTCTTGGAATACTGTTATACAAGTTTTTAGGGGATACTGGACCATTCTTCTAGAACAAAGAAGAAGCTTCAGTACTTTGAGAGATGAAGGAGGGAGAAGGTACAGGTAGAAGGTTCTGATCTGGCGATTGAGGAGGCCATGTAATGTGTTTGACTTCATCCCCATGTTCATGAAATCACTCATGAATCTGTTTAGCAGTGTGTATGGGGCCTTAGAATATAGGAACAGCTTGAGGAAACCATAAGGTGTATGCTAAATTGGCTTTGTATTGCTTGGTCGTAATTCTATCATGCAGTGTAATAACTGGACCTAAGAACTTCCATCATTGCAGATCCACAACCACGTTTAAGCACAGGTTTTGTTGAGACTAGGTCACAGAGGAGTAGAGCTAGTTCTGTGATTACTTTTTTTTTTTTTTTTTGTGGCATTTAACAACTTTCCTGTTGAGTGTCCTTATATCCCTGTTGGTGAGCTTTGAAACCACTGTTCCTCTTTCCTGATGCATTTCTCCCTTGTTTCTGTAAGCCGTCATGGTTTTCCACACTGTTCCTCTTTCCT